>WFMF01000002.1:1088443-1266778 GCA_011033025.1 Beroe forskalii
TGACATGTTTCTCGTCTAAACAAAGAGTTTTGTGCGTTTACACTGCTATTCGCATATACTCTGAACAGTCGACAGGACTGTTGCACTTATTATTGCATAACCAGTTGATACGGTAGCTACGTACAAATTGAGATTATGGTTCAATCAGGTGGGACATTAATTCCCTCTCTATTTTACACTTTCAGTGTGAAGGATTATCTTGATGTTATCATCCCTTTTATTGGCACAGTCTTTAAGTTTAAAACAGTACTCTTGTTTTTCAGTGGTTAGTAATAAGCCCAACACAGTGACGGGCTTTTCATCTTGTGCCTTAGACATGGTTATCTTCCTGGCTTTATATTTATTGGAACTTATTTCTGCGTTTTAATGCGTTCCTATACATAGTGGGACACTTTTGCAACATCACTTGCGCAACTAGCAAAATTTGCGTTTCGGATTCATACCAAATATGAAATTTTCAGCGGGCGCGCGCAATTAAATTATTGCGCGCGCGCGTCTTGGAAGACCGGCCCGGAACGCATGTTTTGTGTGAGGCGTCAGACATTTGCTTCAAAAACTGACCTGTTCTTGGTGACGATCGAGATGTTGAGATATTCAGCGCTCGATTCTCAGACACATGATGATTCACGGAGTGCGCGGCTCCGACTAAGTAAAAAATTTAATTTTTACTTTAAATTGCCGTGGTGGTTGATCCTTCGGATCAATTGGCTCATGTTCTCTTCTCCTCGGAGAAACCCCTCACCCTTAACGCCCCCTTCGGGGGCTTGGGTGAGGGGCATATGCGACCGCGGGCTTACTCTTAGGAAGTCTGATAACTCTGGTTATAGAGTAACCCGTCACGCGGCCCGGCGCTGATGCATTGGATCACATCAGCAGATGCAGAGTTGCTAAACACGTATATCCCTGTTATCGTCGCGCGTACACACACCTATGCAGGCTTTTGTCAGACGTTGTCTGACCCCTACGCCTTCGGCGGGCGCGCGCGCGTCCGCCGAAATAATGGTCAGACAACGTCTGACAATGCTTGCCCTAACCAGCGCTTTTCAGACGTTGTCTGACCCCTACGCCTTCGGCGGGCGCGCGCGTCCGCCGAAGGCGGAAATAATGGTCAGACAACGTCTGACAAACCAGCGCGGCGCCCTGGTTTCGCGCACGGAAGTGCGCGGCGCCCCTGGTTAGGGAAAGACAATGCGGGCTTAGGAACAGCAGAGTCTTGTTCAAATTTTAAGCTTTAGGTATCCCTAGCCGTCACATATTATTATTACCTCATCACTGGCCGCGGACGGGGGAGAAGGTTTTACTTTTAAAATGCTGACAGGTGATGACAGGGTTACCACATGTTACGTGTCCCTGTTTGGTACGTCTCCCATATGACAAAATTTTTGAATTCTTCAAATCCTTAGGATACGGTTTCCAAACTTTTTCGTTCACAATATTTTGTTTTGGAGTACCCATTTCAATTTCATTTCTGCCGACAGGCAGTACTCATCGCCGACAGGCTTTTTACTTTTAGTGATGAAATGATGTTCGTCTATAACAACAATAGAACCAATATGAACGATATGAACCACACCACACGTACATGGTTGATATTTCATGTCTGTTGTTTTGATCCGAAATGGTCAAAATCAAAATGTGTTTTGAACAAGGAAGGGGGTTTAGTCAATGCTGACGTCAGCATGGGGGAGGGGGTCAGCCAATGATGACAGACGGAGGGCGGGGGGAGGGGTTGAATTTGAAAATGGGCAAAAAAGTGATGACGTAATATTTGAAGGCTCCCTTAGCCCATCGACCAGGCATCGACACTCGACAGTGGCTATCGATCAATGCTAGAAATTAAGAAAACAGCGGGCCTGCCGGCCTGATACATGATATCATCAAGCTCGGCTGCAGAATTAAGGGAAGACAAACAATCGTTGATCTATTAGACGACAAATAAGTTAAAAATATTACAATATCATATCGATTGGTGAAACAGTAAAACGGTTATAAATGATGAAAACGATGAGCGATCAGAATAAAAAAGAAGCGACATTTGATTGATAATTCAGAATGATATTATAATTAAGGGATGATGTTAAGGGATCGGTCACATATTTCGGTTAGGGAGCCGTCACATATTACGTCATCACTCGACCCGGGGGAGGGGGTTTTCAAATGCTGACAGGTGATGACAGGGGGGAGGGAGGGGGTTTGAGGCTTGCTGCTGACGTCAGCAAGTTGCTGACGTCAGCAAAAATTTTGAATTTTTGAAATCCTTAGGGTACAATTTCCAAACTTTTTCGTTCACAATGTTTTGTTTTGGAGTACCCATTTCATTTCTGCAATATGATATTTATATTTACAAACTTACTGGGCACGTGACAGGCTATTTAATGATTAAATGAGGTTTGTCTATAACATTTAGAAGCATATTTTGCTTGTTTATAACGAATTTAACAATATGAATCACACCACACGTACATGATTGATATTTCATGTCTGTTGTTTGATTCCAAATACTCAAATAATCAAAATTTGTTTTGAAAAAGGAGGGGGGTTTGGTCAATGCTGACGTCAGCATGGGGGAGGGGATAAGCCAATGATGACAAATGATGACAGACGGGGGGGGGGGGGGGGGGGGGGGGTTGAAAATGGGCAAAAAAGTGATGACGTAATATGTGACGGCTCCCTTACTGCATATTACGGTTACATTTAGTTATCATTTGATCATTACTATACGGGATCGGTGATATTGATAAACAGGAGTGCGTTCATCATCAATGATATAGTGATTTTATAGATGTTCAATGTTTGGGCACCCGCACAGCTTTCACGTTCACGGTTACAAGGTTAGGTTTGGGATTTGTGATGATTCGGCAAAGATAAAGATCATGTTATGGGTACAGAAAGATTTAGGTCTAGGTCTGTGACGTCACTCAGCCAGTTTACAGAGTATTGAAGACATAATTCATGCCTTAAGTGATCTAATATTCATCAAGGCATAGTGGTTCTTATTGCTTGGTGGGAAGCGAAGCCGAGTGCTAAACGCATATGCTAAATCTAATGTACTAATTTGTACATTGGTACAAATACAATAATTGGTACAAATACAATCATTGGCAGGAGGCGTTAGCCGAGTACGAACTAGGGCAACAGCTTTTGTGGCGTTTTGTACTACGATCAGTCAAACTTGTGTTCAGTATCTTGTAAACTCATAAACAATGAAATGGCATGACTGTGGGCGGTATGGATACATGGCGAAGATCGTCTGAAAATTGAAATTCAATAACGTAATATGTGAACGATTCCTTAATTCTTGAAGTTGAATGATTTTGAAAGTTTATACTGAAAAATCTTTTAATGGTAAATTTAAGAACTAATTGACTGCAAACCATTAACGCTTCTACTAAGCAATGAGCAACAAATTATACTAATTGAGGTATCAATGTACCTCAATTGATCAAAAGTTCTTGGTTTTGGCCATGAAAATGGAATGGTTAAAACTTTGAAAATATTAATAACACATGAAAGTTCATCAAACTGCATGTGTGCAGATCCCTCAATTCACAGAGGGCTAGATATTCGATAAGAGGCGTAATTTCGATTTATTTGACATCGATAGTTTTTATATCTATATAACATCTATAGATTATAGAAAGTTGACGAACTAACTAACAGTAAATTTGCGACTTTATCGATCCCTCCGTCAATCGATCCATCGATCTGCACACATGCGTATTAGGAAAGCATATTACTGCCAATCGAAAAGACAACAGGAACTTTCCACAGCAACCAGCTCAGTCCCTAGTTATGCGAATCACTTTAATAAGTACCATTAACCATGAAACCATCATGAAAAGACAACAATATGCCATTGCAAGGACACAAATCCATAACGTATAATATCCAAAATATCATAGAATAGAGGTACATACTTAATTCGTTTGCTTGTCCATTTGATTAAAATGAATATGGACCATTCAAATACCAAATATCAATAAATATAAGCTTGGCTATACAATTTCTTTGGACATTCCTAGATTCAAATCAAAACGGGTCGATTGTTCGTGAAATAAGATAAAATAATAATAATATAATAGCTTTATACATTCAAAAGTCGGCTTGCAATTCACGGAGTGTTCGCTTTCCATCACATATTTTACTAACATCGGCTTAAAATCGCAGTATCATACCTGTCGTGTATCTCCGGGCGAGCATCAATTCACAACGTACAAGATTAACCGTTTGATCAGCTTTTTGGCTCGCAGACTTGAGATGATAACCGTGTTTTGGAGCAGAGACAGCACACGCAGAGTCAGTACTCTTAAGTCTTAGCACAACGCAACTCCATGTCGTGATACCTGAAAGATTATTAAGCTTGGTAAAAAATTTATGGTGATGCAATTGACTGGATTGCCGATTAAATGGGCGAAAGAAATAAGAATGAGCCATCTTTTGGACTCTCTTCGCTCTCATAGCTAAATCATCTGATAGTATTAATAGCAGCTGACTCAGGTTTATTCAAGGCTAGCAGTAGACCCTACGACCCTTGCCACACTGCCACACTCGAGGGGGTGGCAAATATAGTGTGGCACTGTGGCAGTTTTTCGAGTATTTTACGCTTTTCGCCACACTGCCGCGCTCGAAACCAGTGTGGCAGCCACACTGCCACACTCCGTAATCCGAACTTACGAAGAGTGTGGCAGCCACACTACTCCAAAAGAAGAAAATTATCTGATTGATTATTTTATTTCATCACTACGGTTACTACGGTCATTACTACGGTTAAAAAAGTGGCTGAAGTTTTCGATTTTTTATTCGTTGAGACGAGCCAGTAACTATAACACAGAGCATGTGCTTCAGTTATCAGAATATCAGATGGTTCTTGCTGACCCTGGTAACCAACCTTTGCCTGAGGATGCGAGATAATTATAGACTCAGAGTCAATTCACATCAAATTCAAGCAATATACAAATTACATTCCCATTGCGTTTTCAACACCTGACAATCACGTGTGAATTGTGATCCTAAACTAAACAAACACTACAAAGTAGCGTTCACTCACTTCAGGTTCATGATGGCGATATTATCAATGATTGATCCGATGGTACTTTTCTTTGTATATCGAGGTACTCGACAGGTAGGTCCAGGGTTATATCCGGATGTTTGGGCACTGTCCTTGGCTGTGGGACACCCTCAATGTGGCATTGTTCAATGTTCACGGCTCCTACCCGTTAGCAGTAGCGGTGTCGCAGTAGCGCCATGTGTGCGGGTGTAGTGGTGTTCCACTCTTTCAGCTGTCAGAGTCTAACCACCCCTCCTACCCGAGTAGGAGTGCAGGGGATTCCCAGATGGGATGAGCCGTCTCAACCTCTTCTCACAACATGGGTAATGTAGCTTCTAATTGATCTCATTTCTACATTCAATTCATTTTCTCATTTTCATTTTCCCATTTCGTTTAAAAAATCATTTGACCTCTTTGATTATCCCGCTCCTGCCCTGGTATAACGGCGTGGCAGGAGTGAGAAAGGTTCTACAATGTACAACAGGAGCATCGCCAAAATCACCATGGAAGGTATGTTCCGGGACCTTTGGAGGATTGCATTGAAGGAGTATCCAAAGCTCTCATTCTATAACACCATAAAAAGCGATATGTCCTATGAAGCTTACCTAGACCTTCCTAATCATAGTGACAAAAGATGTGTTGCGAAACTCAGGGCAAGCAACCATAGGTTCAACTGCGAAACAAGGAGATACCTTCCGAGCAACAAATCCCCTTCTTACATGCATGACAAGGAATACATGGTGTGGAGGAAAAGTTGTAAAACCTGCTGCGCAGAAGAAGCAAAAGATCTAAGACAGTTGCCCTTCCATACACCGATCATCGAAGATGAACAGCACATCTTAGTAACATGCCCTAAGTACCATCATCTACGGCTGGACTTAAGAGATGAGGTCAAGTCCCTGGTAGTGGCATGGAACACCACTGAGCTGAAACAGCATTTGGATCCAGCAACATGTCAACATCAGACACTTTGCCAGATTTGTCAAGAGAATCTTTGATGAGCGGTTTCCTAAGGAGGAGAAGATTGAATCAATGGATCAGGATCATCCAAACCCGACCACCTCCTTTACCAGGATTTAACAGGATTAAACAGGATTAAACATAGAATATGTCCATGGGAGCACTAACACTCCCGTTAAGACAGAATATTTACAATACATAGTTAAAAAAACTTTCGCATTCGATTCAATTAGGAAATATATAGAAATGAATAGATAAAGAAGAGTAATGAAAGGTTGCACAAACTAGCAAAACTTAATTTAAGTGCAAGGCTAAATAAAAAGCAATTCAAAAGATAATATAAGGGCCAAAAATCAAGTATACTAACAAAAATCAAAAAGTCAAGTCCAAAGAATACCTAGTTAAAAAGGGTTCCCCATGACATATCAAAATCGCCAAATTACATCATGAACATCACCAAAATTACCAGTGACGGGCAATTCTCACAATCTTCAATATTATAAGCAAAGACTTATTTCGATATTTCATCTTATAGTTAGAATTTCATTTCATCGTGAGTTAGAATCTCAGTTTGACTTTAGTCACTAGAATTTATGATCTTTGTGGAAAAATCTTGATATCTTCATTTCATCGTATCGTAGAAATATACTTTTAGGTAGTTTTTTTTACAGTGGAATTCACGAATCACCAATATTTTGTGGGCATTAATCTATTGCAGACCTTCCTTTTTTCATTTCTTCATAGAGTTAGAATTTTGGTTAGATTTTAGACAGTAGAATTCATGATTCGCCTTTGTAGATGTACTGTGGTGAAGTAATTGTGGACAGATCCTGATATTTTCATTTCATCGTAGCTTCGTAGAGCTAGATCGCTAGTTACATTTTAGGCACTAGTTTCTATAAGTCGACAATTAGACGTGAACATTACTTTGTGGATAGTTCTGATATTTCCAATTCTTCGTAGAGTTAGAATGTCGATTGGAATTTAGTCACAAGTTTTCTGAATCGTTCATTGAAAGGCAACATTTTATCGTAGACAGGTCTTGATATTTTCATTTCATGTTAGTAAGTTTAGATCTTAATATATATTTTTATGAATATCCTATGTTTATAAGTCTGACGTTACTGCTCTAAAACTTGGCTTTGAATGTACATTTCTATTTCTATTCTATTTCTATTTCTATTTCTATTTCTATTTCTATTTCTATTTCTATTTCTATTTCTATTTCTATTTCTATTTCTATTTCTATTTCCCGTCACCAGCTCACACACACCCACCTCCCATCTCCTTCTGACACCACTCATATCATTTATAAGCACATTCTCACCTTCCATCTTCAGCAGACGGCGATAATCACATGATCTTCGAAAGCTCTTCTGACTTTAGACTTTATCGTATCATTTAATCATTTAAACTTCTTAAACTTGCTCCCTAAACATCAGTCATTTTCATATTTAATTCATCTAATCGTTCAATTCGTCAAATTTCGGTTCTTATAATATTTTCTCATTCTTTTTATTTTATCATTTCTCAGTCGTGATCTTATACAAAAGCAGTATGTCAGTATTGCAGCTCCCGCCGTTAGCTAAGGAGCAGATGATTGAAAAGACTGTCAAGTCCCCAACCTCCCAATAGAGGTTACTCGTATGCTAGGTCATCTGGCGCCATTCACTGTATTGCCATAGATAGGACAGGATCCATGGCTTTCAGTGTGAGTGTTACTTGTCAGATGTGAGATGTTTCTATTTCATTATTTCATAATTTCATTACATCATTATAAAGAGGGGAAGTGGTGAAGGAAGCTGAGATATTTTTGTGGATGCTTGTTGAATCGTTTTCCCTGTGTTCCCATTGCATAGCCTAGATAGGCCCCCTCCCCTCAGAACCATTACATCCAATAGCCTTCGGTTTGGCTTAGAATTAAAAATACCGGGTTCCAAAATTTAATTTTGGTAGAAAAATTGCTAATTTAAATGACAGAAAGTAACTTTCTTCTTTTCTAAGTCTGTGTAGTATGGGCCACTCCAAGTCAAGATACTGACAAGGTTGCTGTTTCGTGTCCATCCACGCTTCCACCCCCGAAACTCAGGTCATTCACCGTCAGCCAGTCAAAACGCCAATAGTTGTCCCCGTCGTTGCGTATCTTCAGTGTTGTTATGTCCCCAATGTCAGCGTCATCTTCAAATTGACACTCTCCTGTCCATGCTGTGCTTCTACTGGCTGGACAGGGGCGGGACTTGGTTTCACCCTTAGTTCCGACGATGGTGAAGAACAGTTCCCTGGAGTCGGCCCCGTCATCCCCCTCCTCGCCTCCGGTGAAGTGACGAATGTTGTACTCCACTGCAGGCCGGCCCAGGGTCAGTAGTTCTGTTCCTAGTCTGTCCACACAAATAGCTCCAAAGTCCAATTCATTCACCGAGATCGAGGCGAAGCAATTGTAGGTCCACTGCGAGGTTATCTTGATTTGCTTCAGTTCCCCGATGTCAACCTCGTCGTATAGGGTGCATCTAGTGACCGTGTTCTCCTTTTTCTCTGCGTAACACTCGTGAGGGCTGGTTTCCCCTTCAGTACCAATGAAGGTGAAAATGAACCCTCCATCGCTCCCCTGCGCATAATATCCGTTATCAGTCAAGTGGCGGACCTTGTACTCGAACGCGTCCTTGGAAAACACCGGGAACGTCTGGGTCTGGTAGGTACTCACAACACCGCTAGCTACGGGGTGATCGTTGACTTTAATCCACTCAAAGCGCCAGTAGTTGTTTCTCCCGTTCTTTATCTTGATTCCCGTTATTTCCCCAATCTCTGCATCGTCATCGAACTTGCACTCTCCGGTGTTCGCTGAATAGACTCTTCTAAACGGACAGTAATGCATGCTGGTCTCGCCCTCAGTGCCCACGATGCTGAAAGAAAGCTCGTACGTTGCTACCGGACCACCTCCAAATCTAACGTAACCGGTCTCGTGGGTGATCGTGTACTTGCTTTTAGCTGCTGTAAATTAAAGTTTCGTTAGTCGACAAATCAAATATGCATTCACAGATGCGACATCCCAAATCATCATATAAAAACATACAAAGGTGCTGCGGTGAAATGGCGGTTTATGAGGGTTGTTGCTCACTCACACCCACCTCCCATCTCCCACCCCCTGACGCCCCCATATCATTCATAAGCACACTCTCACCTTCCATTTTCAGCTGACGACGATAATCACATGATTTTCGAAAGCTCCTGATTTTAAACTTTATCGTATCGTTTAACGTTTTAAAGTTGCTCTCTAAGTTAAACTAGAGCGATTATCTAACGAATGTGGCCCTAAAACCCCTGGCATTCAATGAAATGACCTTAAAACCTCTGGCCCTCAATGATATGACCCAGCAACCCCTGTCCCCCAATGAAACATTGACATTATTAGGGCTTACAGTCACAACCCCTTTATTACTATTACCTTCGCAGGCCACTGCACATGCTGCTAGTTTCTTGTCCATCTTATCACATTTGTTTCTTTGTCTCTTCGTCAAATCTGCGTCTACCGTTGATTGGCATTCAGCCAAGGAAGATTCATAGCCTTTCTTAAGACATCTCTTCTCGTAGCCTTTGAAGAGTTTGGTAAGTCTCTTTTCAGAGGCTTTGCAGGCGGATCCAGCACCGAGCAGGAGTTTTAATGAGGTTACAACCAGTAGGAGGCGCAGACTTCGGTAAACCATTCTAAACAGACACTCTCTCCAAAGGGTAACTTCTTTTCAAATGATAGAGGCAAGAACTGATTATTCCCCTGAGTGACCTCAACTTCAAGCTACCTCATGAAGGGCTGTGTCTGCACATAATACACCGCTTGATTTATTAATTTCACTGGATATTAAACGATGCTCAGACAATTCAAAGGCTAACATCATTTACAAGGAGCTCGAAATATTGTGATAATGTCCAAAGCAAACTCGCTATTTGCATCGTTCCTTTTAATTAGATTTTGTTACATTTTGTTTCCTTTACATTTTGTTACCTAGTTTTGTTCGATGGATGCTCCATGTTGTGCCACGTGCGAATGTATCCCAGCATCACACATGTGAATTAAACAAATAATTTCCATATTATCAATGAATGTGAGGAAGGGCTTCATTCTGATTCAAGCTGCCACGTGCCGTTATAACATAAGAACAGAAAAGGAGAATGCTGGCTCTATACGGTGAGGGCTCTGCCACCAGCATTGCTGTGGTGTCTTAAAACCTCGCCATGTCTCAACAAATCACCACCTGATTTCAGGGTACCTATGACCACTCCCTCTCACAGGGCCCCACCACTCCCTCTCCACCACTCCCTCACAGGGCCCCACCACTCCCTCTCCACCACTCCCTCACAGGCCCCCACCACTTCCGCATCGTCCTCACAGGGCATCTACCACTCTCCCCAACACAGTAACGTAGCTAGGGTATGAAAAATGGTTCCAGGGTATGCATCAGGCAGTAAAATTAAGCCTAATTAGCTATGATTAGATGTTTTCCCAAATGATTCTAGGTCATCTGGCCTAACTGGACATTTGGCCTAACGCCTAAAACTGCTTTTTAGGCCATCTGTCCATATAGGTCAAGAGACTGTTGGCGGTCATTTGGCCTCATTTTCGTTTTGATTTATTTATTTTACCATCCTGTTATCGATATAAGAGTCCTATAAGCATTTACTCGGGGATTACATGGCCTATGGACTATGGTGGGACCCGATTCACTGTTATGCGATCTGAGTGAGCTGAGCTAGTGTGATACGACCCGATATAGCTAAGTGGTGTCATGCGAACCGTCGGGGGAGGGTGACTGTGACAAGAACCAATCAGGAGACCGTGACTTGAGAAGGCTCAACTTCACCTCATGGCGTACAACCTCGAACTCGTTCCTGGACGCTTATCTGGCTCCGAGAATCCTATCCTTGAAAGACACCGCTTCATCCTCAACAGAAGAAAGGTCGACTCAGTCTACTAGAAAAGTGAAGAAGAGAGCTGCAGAAACAGAGCTACCAAACAAATACCTCGCAACTGAGACTGTTACTGGGATGGGGTTTGAGGCTCGCTCCAAGCTCGGATGTCAGATCAGTAGACTCTCCCGGATGGCCCGATGACAGAGACAGGCAGCCAACAACCATCTTCTGGACTCTATTCTGACCACTGGCATAGACCCCTCTTCCAAGGGCTCCTTCCTGGGAAGACGACCATCCTTTACGAGATCCTTCTGGAGGAGTTGGACTCCTGGGACCCTTATCTCCTCAATTCATCCTTCTGGACTACGAGCCGGCTACCCACAATGTTTTGCTGAGACCCTTGTTTAGGCTGCTTGTCTGCTCTTTATTAAGACACAGTTCACATTAATTATACCCTTGATTAGGCCGCTTGACCGCGATTAGGTAAAGGATGAATGGCCTAATCATTAGCATTTAAGGTTGAATGAAAGTTGAAATGTGTTTTAGGTCAAATGTCCAGTTAGGCCAGATGACCGCTTATTTTAGTACAGATTGTTAGGCCATTTGTCCAGTTAGGCCAACTGTCCAGTTAGGTCAAATGACCGACTACCATTTAAGACTATGCAAGGGACTTTTTCAGAGTATGCAATGCATAGTCTGCATACCCTCTGGCTACGTCACTGCCCCAACATTGACTATCTCAAGCAGTGCTGCCAAGCGGTAGATTCAGTGCAGGGGGACCGGTGTAGTAGGAAGTGAAGGTGGTAATACAGAACATTTCGCGAGTTTCTGAAATTTCCGCATTACCGCCATTTGTACGAACGTGATATTCATTCAAAAGTATATCCACGTACGTACATGGTGCTGCGTGCCTCGGAAGTTTCAGAATCAAGAATGATTCTCATTCTGACACCATCTAACTCCACCATGTTATTTTGCAATATTATCAGATGGTTCAGATGCTTTTTTATGTTGTTGAAAACTTATGCCACGGTTCAATTCATTCATATCCTGAGTCTGGAGTTCAGAGTAACCGCGCAGTTATTTATTTAATTTCGTAATTCAAGCGCGGCAAAACAGCTAGCTTGTCCTATAACTACACGGCATTTCCTATGGAATAACTATAACTAAACTTTACCTACAGCCACACGCACCGTTACTGCTTTGCAGATTATCAAGTCACCTATTCAGTTGAATATATCGCCCTCACCAGGTCTCGAATCAATTATAAATTTATTATTTTCAAATTTATTAATAACAATAGTCGACAGAACTCGGTGTGGGAAGGAAGCTGTTACGCGAAAATATTCAGAAATTTACCTGACCTTTGGAAACTGAATATTAAGATATGTCTCAGAACCAGGTATACGAAAATATTTAGATAATTACCTGATCTTTGGAAACTGAATATTCAGATAAGTCTCAGACCTTTTGGAAACAAAATAAACAGCTGACAGGCCATTTGAAAACCGGAGGCTCATCTAGAATCGCCCGGAACAAACTCGGACCCTTCCTCGCGCTGTTAGTGTCGCCCACCAACTCTCCAATGATCCCGGGCTCAAAAACTACCGCAGGGGGTATCAGCCCCCATAAATACCAATGTTGCAGGGTTCTATCCGGGAGTGAGGACGACACAGTCCGCATTATGTCTAACTGTACAAGGTGATCAAAATAAGTCACATCACTCGAGCAGTAATTGTGACATGACTTCTCAAGCCAATCCAGTAAAAATATATCAAAATGTATAAATATATCAGAGCAAAATCTCATAAGGGCAGCAAGTTTCCCTCAGATATAATTATTGATTCTATGAATTGACTGTAATGTGCCATAAAATATTGTTTGACTGATAAATATTGTTTGGCTGATGTGCACGAATGTATGATGTAAAACGCTAGGGCCACATGCCCAGAAAACCGCGCGGGATTCCCGAGCGGAATTCCGTATTCAAAATCCCGGAAAATGGGGTACGTACGGCAGTTATTTATTGGCAGTGTGGCAATAAAAAATTTGCCACAAAGTGTGGTTATGTGGCAAATGAGTGTGGCTGCCACACTGCTCGTAAGGTCTACTGGTTAGGTCTGCTCGTAAGGTCTACACAAATCAAAAACACAAATCAACACAGTTTTGTATTGTCTGACGTCGTCAGACCCATTATTTAAAATTTAAAATTTATTTAAAATAAGTTACGACTCTGCGAGTCGTGGCGCGCGCGAGGGGGTCAGGCAACGCCTGACAAGTTTTGTACGTCTGCTAAATGATTTGAGCCTTTGCATGCCGTTCTTCCTACTTTATAGCTGTGTCAAGTAGTCAAGTACCTATTTCTTCTAGAATTCTAATGATACCCTAGATTTCTTATAAGTTCATGGCCTATCTTGAAATAGATTGAAGGAGTGGATATTTATTTAGATTATGATGATCATGTTGGACTCTCAACATGATCATCACTATCACTTATAAATGCCTTGGTTACTCGAGTATTGGTATTTTAACGGCGTCTTCTTCGACCAGGAACCCTTCCTCTTGTTCCAGCCACATCGTAATCATTGTCCAGACACCCCAAAAAGGGGAGTAGGCGACTAGTTTTTGGCTAGTTAAATGAAAAAAAGAAACAAAAAAGAAAAAAGGTCTAATTAAGGCCATGTCATGCAGTGCTGAGTGCATGATCATATCGATCGATGCGCGCGCGCTCTCTGCAATCAAATTGGATACTGCGCGCATAAATTCCACTTTATTTGCAACGCGTCTTCCACGAACAAAGATATTTTGAGCAAAACTCAGTAGGACTTTCGACCAAAAGTGAACCAAATCGTGCGCGACTGCGCGGAAATCTACGTTTTTACGGAATAACTTTTTTTTTTCAAAATCATGAAATAAGAAAGTTTCCCACCGACTGATTATAACTAATGAGAATAATGAGAATTTGCTGCATTCGAGAGTGATAATACTAGAAAGTTGGCGGTCCATATGAGTAATTTCGAGATACCTATCAGGTTAAATGGTTCAAAAATTGCAAAAGTCGATTTCGAGCATGTTCCCACCAACAGATTTTCCTGAAATTTTGCAGGGATGTTCATTTCATCATTGTCTTTCAGAAACCATAAAGAAAACTCGGGGTCTATGTGCTTATTTTCGAGATATAAGGTCAAACGCAAGGAAATACCGACGAAAATGGTTCAAAAGGGCAAAAGTCGATCTTGAGGATGTTCCCACCAACAGATTTTCCTGAAATTTTGCAGGGATGTTTCTTTCATCATTGTCTTTCAGAAACCATAAAAGAAAATTGGGGGTCTATGTGCTTATTTTCGAGATATAAGGTCAAACGCAAGGAAATACCGACGAAATGGTTCAAAAATGGCAAAAAGTCGATTTTGAGGGTGTTCCCACCAACAGATTTTCCTGAAATTTTGCAGGGATGTTCATTTCATCATTGTCTTTCAGAAACCATAAAGAAAATGGGGGGTCTATGTGCTTATTTTCGAGATATAAGGTCAAACGCAAGGAAATACCGACGAAAATGGTTCAAAAATGGCTAAAAGTCGATTTTGAGGATGTTCCCACCAACAGATTTTCCTGAAATTTTGCAGGGATGTTTCTTTCATCATTGTCTTGCAGAAACCATAAAGAAAATTGGGGGTCTATGTGCTTATTTTCGAGATATAAGGTCAAACGCAAGGAAATACCTACCGACGCAAATGGTTCAAAAATGGCAAAAAGTCGATTTTGAGGGTGTTCCCACCAACAGATTTTCCTGAAATTTTGCAGGGATGTTCATTTCATCATTGTCTTTCAGAAACCATAAAGAAAATGGGGGGTCTATGTGCTTATTTTCGAGATATAAGGTCAAACGCAAGGAAATACCGACGAAAATGGTTCAAAAATGGCAAAAAGTCGATTTCGAGCATGTTCCCACCAACAGATTTTCCAGAAATTTTGCAGGGATGTTCATTTTATCATTGTCTTTCAGAAACCATAAAGAAAATTGGGGGTCTATGAGCTTATTTTCGAGATATGAGGTCAAACGCAAGGAAATACCGACGAAAATGGTTCAAAAATGGCAAAAAGTCGATTTTGAGGATGTTCCCATCAACAGATTTTCCTGAAATATTGCAGGGATGTTCATTTCATCATTGTCTTTCAGAAACCATAAAGAAAATTGGTGGTCTATGTGCTAAGATATAAGGTCATATGCAATATACAAGCTCAGAATCGAATTTTATGTAATATTTGAACCTTTTTTGTGGATATTTCCTTAAAGCTTGACCATACTTTTTTCTTCTTTTAAGCCGAAAACTAGCAGAAATACTCAAATATTGTACTTCCACTGCATTAAAGTTATAAAATTCAGAGTATATTGATTGGCATATTGTATACCTTGTATAATATGTATGTGGCACCTTGTATATAATTATCTTGGAGGGTCATGATAGTTGATAGGGCTGTCAAACTCTTGGTAACGAGGTTGTCTAGCTGCATTTTCTTACCTCATTACCCTAAGGGCTATTACCTTATCCTGTTAGCGTGATAGTTTATCCTCAAGATGGCCAATATTGAGTGATAATCTTTCTCTAATTGGTTTAGTCAAGTGAGTGACATGACCGTGATGGGAAACGTATGCTCGTGTGGCTAGCTTAAACTTTTATGGGAACAACTTCAGCCGTCTCATGGTAGCCTTTCTCCTGAGTTTCTCAGTATCAATTGACCTTGGGTGATATCGATCGGAGTATATTTTTGTATATTGGTAAGCTATGATGAAAGACTGTATATTTTGAACCATTACCTAGGTATATGCTGTACGATTAACAAACGAATGGGAGTGTTATATCGAAAATTATCACACGAGGCGTCAGCCGAGTTTGACAATTTTCGATATCACACGATCCATGAGTTTGTTAATTGTATTATTACCGACAAAACAGTACTTTACCACTCGGGTCTGACGACCCTCGTCTGAATTCAACGTTTTTATAGATTTTCGAGTGCTCCTTCATAAAATCAACAATTTATTTAACGATATTTTGCGCTATTATTCCGCTACTGTTCAGTAGTCCTATAAAGGAGTGATATATCGATAATTATCACACTGGAGTTTGAGCCACGGGAGGGTAATAATATAGTTTCGTGCATACTGCATATTCGTTGCGTTTCGTGTAATTTCCTTGCGTTTGACCTAATATCTCGAAAATAAGCACATAGACCCCCAATTTTCTTTATGGTTTCTGAAAGACAATGATGAAATGAACATCCCTGCAAAATTTCAGGAAAATCTGTTGGTGGGAACACCCTCAAAATCGACTTTTGCCATTTTGAACCATTTTCGTCGGTATTTCCTTGCGTTTGATTTAATATCTCGAAAATAAGCACACCCCCAATTTTCTTTTATGGTTTCTGAAAGACAATGATGAAATGAACATCCCTGCAAAATTTCAGGAAAATCTATTGGTGGGAACACCCTCAAAATCGACTTTTTGCCATTTTTGAACCATTTTCGTCGGTATTTCCTTGCGTTTGACTTTATATCTCGAAAATAAGCACATAGACCCCCAATTTTCTTTATGGTTTCTGAAAGACAATGATGAAATGAACATCCCTGCAAAATTTCAGGAAAATCTGTTGATAGGAACACCCTCAAAATCGACTTTTTGCCATTTTTGAACCATTTTCGTCGGCATTTCCTTGCATTTGACTTTATATCTCGAAAATAAGCACATGGACCCCCAATTTTCTTTATGGTTTCTGAAAGAAAAATGATGAAATGAACATCACTGCAAAATTTCAGGAAAATCTGTTGGTGGGAACACCCTCAAAATCGATTTTTTGCCATTTTTGAACCATTTTCGTCGGTATTTCCTTGCGTTTGACCTTATATCTCGAAAATTAGCGCATAGACTCCCAATTTTCTTTATGGTTTCTGAAAGACAATGATGAAATGAACATCCCTGCAAAATTTCAGGAAAATCTGTTGGTGGGAACACCCTCAAAATCGACTTTTTGCCATTTTTGAACCATTTTCGTCGGTATTTCCTTGTGTTTGACCTTATATCTCGAAAATTAGCGCATAGACCCCCAATTTTCTTTATGGTTTCTGAAAGACAATGATGAAATGAACATCCCTGCAAAATTTCAGGAAAATCTGTTGGTGGGAACATCCTCAAAATCGACTTTTTGTCATTTTTGAACCATGGTTCACTTGGTTCACGAAAGTCCAACTCGCAAAACTAATGTTTCAGCCCAAAATTGTCACTAAGTTTCCCATCATGTCCGGGGTGTGTTTTGAATGGAAAGTGTTGCAGGGTGTAGCTCTGTAGATCTCGCAATGGTAGACACATGCCACAGCCAGAAAAGTACGTATGTAAATCGTCAGTACCTTAGTTGTTATGGGACTGACACCATGTTCTGACACATAACAGCTACCTTATTTTTTGTCACAGAGCTGCAGCAATCCCTGACACAGAATAACTGCAGGCCAGTCACAGGACTGCGCAAAGTTCTGTCACGGGTCTGCTGCAGGTTCTGTCTCAGAAATGCTGAGTGTTCTGTCGCAGAACTGCTGCGGGTTCGGTCACGGAACCGCATAAAATTACCTTTGCTAGAAGGGCTTGGCGGAATCTTTGCTCTTCTTAAGCTGCACTTTCAGTCGCTTGCTGCCAATTTTAAAGCCATGCATAGCGTTGATGGCTTGTTGAGCACTGTTAGGATTATCATAGCTGACAAAACCTGAAAATGTGCAGCTGATGAAGTGTCTGGCTTTTGAATGTCAAAACATCGAAAATTATAGAAAACTAAAGATTGGTCTTGAAATAGGTACAGAAATTAAAATAGAAAAAATGGCGATCAAGCGACGATGTGATTATTTGTTAATTACCGAAACACTTGGACTGATTTGTTGCTTTATCGATGAAGATCTTGCAAGAAACAATGTTTCCAAATGTGTTAAACATATCACACAAATCGTTGTCTCTCAATTCTGAAAAGATTTGATGAATCAGAGAAGTGTAGATCAGAAAAGAACCCATGATCGATATATCTAATAATTAATAAACTAACCAAGTCAGTCTACTGATTTCTTGCTATAATAAGAATATTCTAAGGTTTCTGTCATCATACAGGGTCTAAAAATACACCCTACATTATCTTCACTCCAAACGCATCCCCAATCACCTGGGATTACAATACAATCCCCTAGGCTTTACCTGGTGGTATGTGGTATATGAAGAGGTTGGCTCCGTCAGGACCCTCGGACTGCTTATGAACGGGGGCAGCTGTCAAGGCCTGGTTGTTCAGGTAAGGGGAGGAGACGGAAGAGAACTGGAGGGAGCTGGGACTGGTAGATGGGGCCGTGGTACTCTGGTTGTAGTTCGCTGATATGTCTTTGTATCTGGGTGACATGTTTGCCAGTGTGTGAGATCGGCATAAAATGGGGGCCTGGGGCTGTTAGATTTATAGTTATTTCAATGGGTGTTGGAAAAAGATGAGTGCGTGAGTGAATGCAAGGATTTATGTTCTTGCCCTTCAGAACTTTTGGTTTCATTCAATTTAAATTTGTTCCTTCCATAAGAAAGAGAGACCATCAGGCGACTCACTGCTGGGCTTGGAACATGTTGGTGGCTGGTTCGGTGGCAGTGGTCCCAGACACCGTGGCATTAAGCAAGTTAGCAATGTCCGTGAGGGCGTGGCTGTTGCTGGTCGTGTTGTTACAGTTCGCCAGGGCTTGCAGGGCCGCGATCAGGGCGTTTACTAACGCTTTGTTCGCTGGAATAGAGAACAGGTTAAATACAGGTGTATACTTGTAGACATGTATACCTGTATAACTGTGAAATGAGATGTACAAAATGTAGCTTTGAATAATGAAAGAGGATTGTGGGAACTGTATTTAACATAAGATTTGCATAATAATGGATCCTTACGTTAGTCCATACTTCTTTCCTTATTCAAACTCAAGTTCAAAATTGAGGCAGAAGGAATATTTTAAATTTGTATAAGTGTATAGAGCAGAAGTGACTTCCGACTAATACCGAACTAATTACGTCTAGACGCACACAATTGTGTGAAAGGTTTACCAAAGGATAAAGACCAGTAGCTCCTCAAGTCTTCTAACTGTAAGACTAACTGTGAGACTAATAATAGTCACAACATAGTAATGAGCTTATACTCTTATACCAAACAGAGAAATACTGAAGTAATGTTGAGAATATTTATACCATTTTTGGTGTGCAATTTCTGCAAGTTTTGAAGTAAAGTACAGGGTAAAGTACAGGTGTTTGGACTTATATTAGATCGAGGTCTGAGATTACATATATTGCAATGTCATTTGGGAAGCTGGGTTTTCTGTGCAACTACGTTTTCCAAACCTGGTGATTTCGAGTCAGATTACCTCCAAAAACTCCATCGTGTACCTCTAAAGATCAAACTTGGTGTACATTAATAATACCTTTTACTCTTTCAGTCACTCGTCACACATAACACTAGTGATACATAGGTAACAGAACAATTCGCTGGTGATGAGCAACAAATCGGTATACCTCAGACTTCAGTATCATCATAGATTTACGTACCATTTTGTTATTGAAGTTATCATTGATTAACATGTCTGTAAAATTTTATACTATATCGTTAGACTCAAAAATTTATCATTCATCACTTTTTAAAGCAGTAAACGAAGATCTTTGTTAAAATTTGGAGTAGTTTTGTCTTTGGATTGTTGTCCAATGAAAACGCAACTTCAGGTATAACTATGAAATTTTGATAAGACTATTGGCTTATTGGCCATGGAATCCGATCATTCATCATCTTCAATCATATGATTGGGAGCAAGTTATTTGCAAGTAAAGTAATTTAACTTGTAAAATAAAATGAGAAGTCCACGTGCCACTGGTAACTGGTGATGTGTGTCACGTGACTATGATGTCACGTGACTATGATGTCACGTGACTACAAGGTTTGGTATATTAACAGTAACTGGTTCAGCAATATATAGCGAGTAGGAGGTAGCTTCCCAATACATATAACATTATGTTAGCCAACAGTCACTGCAGCGAGCAGCTCCAAAGATGATTGGTAATGACTCTATTCATGGCAGATGATAACATGAGTTACATAGTGTACATAATAACGATAATTAGTGTTTACAGTGATTGGACAGGAAGTACTGATCCCTGGTGAACTGGGTGCATGTACGTGCGTACGTGTGTTTGTTTGTATGTATTTATGTACTTGCGTACGTGTATGTTTGTACGGCGTACGTGTCTTTATGTGTACGTGCGTCGTGCGTATGTGTATACTCTTCAGTCTCAAATAGACGGGGGGGGGGGGCTGTAATAACTGTCCCCCTGTGTAGGTTTTTCAAAGATGTCGTAAAAAGGGATTCCAGGTCTGAATACCCTCAGTCCCCAATACCCTCGATGATGAATTCCCTCAGTCACGAATACCCTCGAATGAAATTCGAGGGCATTGGGAATCGAGGGTATTGCGGCTGTTAGGGTACTCATACTCAGATCATCTCGAATACCCTCAGTCCTGAATACCCTCAGTCCTCAATGCCCTCAGTCCTGAATACCCTCAGTCCTGAATACCCTCACTGCTCAGTTCTGAATACCCTCGCCACCGAAGTACCAATTTTCATGAATGATGAATCAACTTCAGTTTTGAGAATGGATGTAAAAACTTATATAAACCTCAATTAATTCTATGAATATCTATCACATCGGTAACTTGAAATCGGTAACTGTAAATCGGTAACTGTAATTCTTGGGAAATATAGGTAACTATGAACCTCAAAAGCTCAAATATAGTTATATTTTATTTTCCTACAGGGACAAAAATAACAGTTCACGTATACTTAAATCCAACCCGACGCATGAAGTCTAGTTTTTCCGCTGGATTGTAGTTCTCCATGTCCTTCTGAAGCTGCTGTTCTCTTCTCCTCCATTGTAGACGTCTTGGCGCATTCACAACATTTCCTTGAGCGAGTTGTTCCATTTTCGTCTCCACTTCAGCGTGGAACAGCCTCAAACAATCTATGAACTTCCATATGGTGGGATGAGCACACTTGAAATGTCTCTTCATTGCGTTGTTACCACCCTCGGAAGCGTTGTTAGTGCGCGGCTCCTCGTAGTTGACAGCTGCATTGACGTTCCACATGTCGAGACTGTAGGAGGATGAAAAAATCCAGGTCTCTTCCGTGTAACTGATGTACTGCACAGTCTGAGAGTGTTTTTTAGCTTGAAGAGCTCGTTCTTCAATTCAGACCAAGCCGCCAAGACGTCGTCCACTGGAACAAAAGGAAGTCCAAACACATAAGCACAAAGTTCACGTAGGGGTGTATCCTTCATGAATCCTGGGAAAATCTTTTTGCAGTTTTTCAGATGACAGTTCGTAAAATGCCAAAGACATCCCTGTATCCGAGTTCGAGGATAAAAAGTTAGGAAAGCCTTGTGCTCATTGTGCTCAAAATCAAGGATTACAGTGACAGGATTCAGTCGAGGGCAGCGTGGAGTGGAAGGAATTCCACAACAGCAAAGATATGAGGAGAGTTTCTTGTTCTGGAGGAGAGCATAGAGGATGGGAAGGGAGTTTCGTGATCGAAGAGCCCTCCGAATGATCCAGACCTGTTCAAACTGTGGAGGACACACTGAGAAAGTGCCATCAGCGTACGTGATAGAAACGCTGGCAGCATCTGCAGCATTGAGAGTGATGTCGGAAGCGAATATGAGAATCCTATATCCCTCAGCGGTTGTAAAATCATGATGTAGGAATGAACGATCGAACACATCAACAGAATACTCATAGGGAATCACGATCTCAGCGGCAGTAGAGGGGTTAGACGGAGCAAGTTGAACCTTCGCGCGATAACGACGATTCTGCTTCTTCAGTTTTTCAGGGTTCATGGCGAGTTCACCTCTCACGTCAGCTGGTACAGTAAGTAAAACATTCTTAACAACAGATCCAGGTTCCATTGCTGTGGTGTTGTACTTGATTGCACTGATCGCTGAAGACTTCAGGACTTCCTTGTGAGAAGCTGGATGACAATGGGTCGGCACTGTGATGACCATAGACCCAGGAGAGTTCCCATCCGTGATGAGACGAGCAGTACACGACGGTTTATAGTGCTTTCTATCGCGGCACTGCCACCGATGATGACCATTAGCTTTAGGCTTGTCAGCAGTGTAAACGTAGCCATCATAGCATGCCTGGTGGCCTCCTTTCCTCCCTTTGATGAAAGTCAGTTCTGGCTCTGATGAAAACGAGTCTGAGTTCGAGTACAGCGAGTGGAGGAACGACGTGTTTGAAGTATCGATGTCAGGGTCGTTGAGGTGTGCCACGTGGTCTGGAAGTAGGAAGTCGGAGAGGTTAGGAATTGCGGGTGGTGGAGCGATGGACAGATCGTGATGCAAGCATGAAGTCAGCGTAGATTCGTAACCGCCAACCGCTGTGTAATGTATTGTTCTAATGTTGCAAAGGCATGGCTGACCTCTGATTGGTGTATGGGTGATTTTTCGTGGGATGATATTCAAGATCAAGGGCATTCGAGACCTAGGTCCAAGGGTATTCCAGACCAAGGGTATTCAAAGATTCAAGATCAAGGGTATTCGAGACCTAGGGCATTCGTGACCTAGGGCATTCGTGACCTAGGGTATTCCGTCCATAGAATTCATCGAGGGTATTCAGACCAAAATATCCCGAATACCCTCGCTTGCCTCTATACCCTCGATCAGTACCTAGGGCATAGGAGAGCGAGGGTATTCGCAATCCAGGGCATTCCGGAACAAGGGTATTCAGACCTGTAACGGTAAAAAGGGGGGGGGTTGCAAATAAGAGGGAGGGGGAGGTAAATTTCAATCGAATGGTTTGAAATACCCAAATTCATCAAACATATGGACTCAGATCGAGAAAAAGATCGTAATTCTGAGAAACAGTTGTCAAAGCTTTCAGGTTGCTGCTTGATTTTGCTCAATTCTGACAAAAAATATGAATTTTTCTTTGATTTATGTATGTATTTTTTTCGAAATTTTAAAAAATTCCTAAACTGGGAGGGTGTTAAATAACTGTCCCCCACCGTAGTAAAAATCCAAAAAACTGCAATCGCCCCCCCCCCCCCGTCTATTTGAGACTGAAGAGTAATGGCGCCTGTTCGTGTATGGTTTTATGGTGTATGAGTGTGAGTATTGTATGTATTGTATGTATTGTGTATGTATGTTTGCATGTATGTATAATGTAGGCCTGTGTATTCGAGTATGGACTATGTTTATACTTTTATAGGCTTATGTATTAAGGAATCATATCCGTAGCCAGTTAAAATTCTTATACCTGCTTTGAAATTCTACGATGATTTCCACCCAGTTTATTAATTCATTCAACCACAGTTATTAGTTACTAGTTACTATTAAGCCGGTTAAAGAATTTAAACTGAGCCTGAAACATTAAATTATTTGTTAAATGATAGGATTAATTTTACGATAATTTGCGACTTTCTTGCAAGTGGCAGGGAAATGAAAAGATTTGATTACAGTAATCTCAGCAATTAATAATCTTTAGATTTCTATATTATGGTAAATTTCCCTGAGACAGATTAAATCTTGATTGGTAAATTTCAAACTGAAAACAAAAGAATTTAAATCATTAGGCTAATTTCTACCCAAGAATAGGTTACACGATTGAAAAGGAGTTGCAATGCGCGTATACTTCTTCAAATTTGTAATTTTGGACAAATTCAAATTTTATGCTAGCCCAGCATGAGATACGGATTCATTAGATCATTAGCAGATCTTTAAACTTTTAAAGATATCTTTGAAATGACACCCGTCGGAAGCAAATTCACATTTTACTTTCTCAAGGGAATATCGTACATTCGATGGTCGTCACTTTGAACTCGATAATTGACATGGCAATTCACAACTCACGACTGATATTTACCAGTCTTAAGTCTGGCATTTTTACACGTTTATATAAATCGAAGTTTATATTACTGTAATGTAGGTTTATATTAATATCGTAAACGTGGTGAAGTCACTGCAATTAACAAGCCATGTTGACTGGATGCTGAGGAGCAGCAGATGTTGACAGGTGGTTGGCAAGAATGATTGGCATGTCCACCAGGAATGTTACACCAAGCAAATATTTACTGATATAAAACCTGCTTTTTTCAGAATTTACACAAATCATTCAGGCCATGCGACGAGTCTTTTCAGTTATGACTGACATTCTTCAAGGCACTGAACTTCGAAACCAGTTACTTCTAAACCAGTTACTGAACCAGTTGCGATGTTCTGATAATAATCAGAAATATAAAGCACATAACACTCAAATACTTGATATAATGTAAACAGAACTCAGTGAGTCAGTGAGTCAGTGCTACTGGAGTAATGGGTATAATTCTCACATCTTCCATCATATAAACTTATAAAACCAGTAATAAATTTAGGAACTACACATTACACCACGTTGGTAGCAACTCAATTTCATTCGGTGAATATTTTCTAGAACATTTTCAAACGATAATATTAGTAAAATTTATTCTAAAGATTTGACTATTTGAGTACTTTTCACCACCTAGTAAGCCGGAATATCATCAACTACCAGTCTGACGCTATTGAAAACCAGCATTCAGGTGGTAGATTCACGATAATATTACGTAGTATATCGTCAGAAGACCTGAATACGCTACATCTGTAGGTACGTTTACACAATGAAGAGTCTTAGTACGAAATGTAGGAACTAAGATTTCTTAAAGTATATCATAATCTATACGGGAACGATTTTGTTTTGTAGAGGGTAGACAATTTTTAGATCAAGAATAGGAGAATCGACATCTTAAACTTCAAAGTCTCAACTTCATAATATTAAACTTCTAAGGATTCACATTCATATGTTTTTTAACTTTTCAAAATCAAGTTCAAGTTCATTGTAGGTACATGTTTACATGATTCTAAATAAATGTAGGTAAACGTAAAATCTAGGTATTATATTCAGATATTCGTGGACCTGTGCGTCACAGAATTCAAGAGATCAGCTCGCTGTACTAAGTGAACGAATAACTTGTCTACTGTCTATCGTAGGGAACCTCAACGTCTCTAGGTAACTGAGCCAAGTAGTCCTTTTCATAAAGCATATCATCATAGATAACAGAAGGTGTATTTGAAAAAACGAATTCCGGCAAAAAATACGGAATTATCCAAAAGAATAAGTGGTTAACGGACTCAGCCGGTGCTCTACTATAGGACACTTGGTAAAGTTTAGTTACTAGTCGACGCCAGGGAATCGGGAAGGCAGAGGAATGCGGATACTAGTACGTAAAAACAGAGTTTATAAGTTGTACATTCTTATCGGCCCTTATTCAAACGCATTCATTAAGCACCAAAAACACTATTCAATTTTTGTCCAGATCAGTTCCGCTTAAAAGGTAGGTAGCCAGATAACCAAAGGTCAGATGATTTGGCTCCAATGGCAATGGCATTTCCTTATATGTCATGTGTTGTATAAAACATCTCTATCATTAAGTTGAAAGTCTAAACAAAACGGAAAAGGAAGTGATAGAAGAATTTAAGGGAATAATAAATGAAAGCACTAATGATGTGCTATTACATGATTTAAGCTTTTAGCTTTTTAGAAAAGGAATGGTCAGATTTAAACCTTATAATTCATATGGTGACCACCAAGACCACTGGGAAAATTTATTCCAGACGGCTGGTTAAAATGGATCAAAGATGCAATTGTGGTTTTGGGACCAGGTGAAAAGGACCGAATAGGTAGTTGAACCGGCTATACTTGTGTGTTTGATGATTTCGAATGAGCGTGAGGGCACTCCTCACTGAACAAGTAGAGAACTAAATGTCCTGCTTCACTACGAATACTGTGCTGTGTGTAACAAGGGGCACATTATATGACACAGGTGTTACTGCGGTATGGGTTCTTAGAACACACCGCATACAGTGTCTGTGTAACTGTGTAACAAATCATAACCCCTTATGGTGCTGATGGTGATATGTTCCTCTAGACATGGTTATATTGTCTTGATTCTAGAGTCCTGCTACATATACACATAATATCTTGAATATAACTGATATGAGCATTACATGTAACTTTCCCTGTCTCCCATCATACAAACACACGTCATGATCCTTGCTATTCCCCTATCACAAAACGTTACACGTCCTCGGCTGATGGTTAGCATTTGTCCTTACAACAACCAATCACTACAGGTTGAGAGAGGGAAGCCTGTAATGTAAAGAGCAGTGTTTGGCCTGGTAGATTAGTTTGTGAGCTGGCACACAAGATTGAGAGGGGTTCAGTTCTCAGAAGACCTGATCATGACCTCTTCAAGTCCCAGGAGAGTAGATTAAACATTGGACTATTGAACAGGATCCCTCTCCACCTCTTCCTCCTCCTTTTCCTTCTCCACCTCCTCCACTCCCTCCTATTCTCTCCTCCTCCTTCTCTTCCTTCTCTGGTAACTTGGTAGAGTAAGACACTCATTGTTCAGCTCATGAAATACTCTGCGTACGTGTCATCAGCTGAGCCATGTGTTACAGCAGGAACATCTTAAACTGTTCTTAAACTCCAAATTTACAAAGGATAAAAACACAGCACAGCATGGCCAGAACACGGTTCTACAGCCATGGTCTGCCTCCGTGGAGGGAGAAGCTCCCACATCTCCTAAATATCCCCAAGTCACGTACCAACAGCAGGCAGCAGAGAATGACGTAGTTACCATCTCTCAGAATGGGGAGGATCACTGCTCATTACGCCACGTACACCGCTTACCCTCCGAAAACGGCAGTAGAAATACTAAACACTTCACTTATTATATATTGACCGGGATACTCAATGGCCGACAGACTGACCAGCAAATTGGTGGCTGTAATTCACAAGACAAATCTTCCTATATATAATTGCCGGGGGAGGTAGTTAGGGCAGCAGTGACGTGTCTATAAAGCATAATAGTACGGCTCAACATATCTCATATTATATTGTGTACCAATTATATCCACAAGGCCACAGCGCGGCAGAGAGGAATTGGGGTGAGAGTGTGTAGGAGAGAGAGATCTCTTAAATCATATTGTGTGGGTAATTATACCGAAAAGACACCAACTCTCATGTCACGGCTCCACTGAGCTTTTGTTGCACACAAATAACAATCACGGCGTGTGTGTGCGCACGTCAAGACTTGACGGAAATACTACCATCGATGGAAAGAGAAAAAGACTTGGTATATTTTGAAATATATGTCATGTCCTACTTTCGGTAGTAGCAGCATTTAAACTAAAACTCTTGGCTTATTAGCTCATTATTTCAAACATATCATTACTTCAATGGATTATATCAGCAGATAGCAATAGATCTCTCCCGTACATCTCATATCTGGAGGCAGGTTATATCTCCATTTTAATAGCATTGTGTGCTGGGCCCTATCTCGTGGGTAACTATGGCGTACGAGTCACGTGGCTAGTTTTGCAAGCCACGTGTTTAGTTTTGCAGATCACGTGGTTAGTCACGTGATAAGCCATCTGTCACGCGGTAAGTTTTGCGTCACTGCTGGTGAATGCAATTACACAACGCAGTATTATTATCAACTGTTACACCTTGTTAGTGACAGGAGAGCATTGACTGGTCTAGAGAGAGACAGAGGTCTGTAGAGACAAAGTGGGGCTTGAAACAAGCACACAATGACTGGCAATGTCACGAATATAGACTTATAAAAGAACAAAGTACCAAGACACAATGGACCGTGTTATAGAAACATACGTACGAGGGTTGGCTTTCTGTTTCAATGTAACTTCACAAATCTTTAGGGAAATATTGAACGTTACTCACAGCGACCAGACGGGGTTTAAAAGTTTATAGAGAACTTTAACATTTGCCAATGCATCACATGGAAACTGTATAGAAAAACTGCGTGGCTGGGAAATGGTTTGTTTTCTGAAACGAGGGCAGAATCAACATCTTAGTCTTTTGCTTCTCACGATTCCCGTGATATAAGTCTCGCCTAAGAGTCGAAGTTTCTCTCTATGTATCCAAATGTTGTTTAGCTTTGGGTCCCATATTATTCATTTGGTATAACATATCCACAAGCAAAGCATATTATATTGATATTGAACGCATTCAGGAATCTGGGTGCTGTAAACATATACACCTACAGCAAGCTTGTGTTGAGTTAGGCTAAGTTGAGTAAGGCTGTGTTGAGTGGCGATAACAGTGCATGTTTGCTGTCGACAATTTGCACCCACTGACGATAATTGGAGAGGGCTTTATGTCATATATATTAGCTGCAGTATCCCGGTACTTGTTAATATGTTATTAATAGGTCTCTCATAGAACTATCAATACAATTAACAGTAAATAATATTCAAATTGTCATGGACAGGTGACAGCCACACTACTGTTGATGAAGGAATACCAGGGTATTTACTGTTTACGAAAGCCACATTATATCAGGCTGCTATTACTATCTTTGAATATCCCAGTAAAGTTTAATATCCCGTAATATCAAGCTAATTCTTGACGTGTCCTTCAGACTACAAGAGTACAAGGGATATGACACAACTTACAAGAAAGTATGTAACTATTCTCACAGCTGTTTTGATACCTATTATCTTAAATTGTGGGTGTGAACACAGGTGCTCAGATGCCGAGAAAGAACAAATTTGTAGAACTTTGAAGTATTGATCCGGTGAGGGAAGCAGAAAAATATCTGTGGAATGGATTATTGACATTGTTGGTCGAGTATGGACATAATTCGTGTGTCTGAAGTCTGAACTTCTATATATCAATCAAATACTTAAGTAAGTAAGTACATACCGCCCAACCACAGATCTTTGAATTCGTATTTACAAACCAGATTTCAGGTTCGAATCTTTGAATTTCAAATTTAAAGATTTTAAAAGACAAACATCTGTGTGAGTGAAAGTATTTGCCCAGTTGCCCAGATCACTACTTCACTAAGTAGCTACATGCTAAGTCTCAAGAAGCCAAATGGAGTGAGATCGTGGAAGCTAAGTACATCTAATTAAAATCCCAGAAATACGTTCTAAGTAGTAAGTGGAGGGAATGGGGAAAGAGACTTGGTAAATGATAATATGATAATGCTATTTAGTTTCGAAAGGTCAACACAACTATATTTCTACTTTTCTAGACCTCTTTTACGTATGACAAACATTTACATTAGCGCGGAATAGGGATGCTTGTCGATCCTCATTCTCTAATTCATCTACTTAACGATCTAATGGAAATCATCAGTAATAATAATTATTTTTACGAGTACGAATTAAACTTCCCTGGATGTAAAGAAGTAGGTTCCTCAATTAATACTATGACGACGATGATCAAAATATTCTCAAAAGCTTCCGATAAACAATTCTGTCGTATCAACTATCAGTAAAAACGTTTCAATATGTACCTCCTAATCTGGGTTTGTATTGAAAGACACAATTTGTATAAACCAACATATTTTGTCACATATTTTGTAAGTTTTACTCACTTTCAGGGTTAGATTGGGAGGCGAGGTTGTGAAGGAGGGGTGTGATGGCTGCCAGCAGTGCAGCACCGTTGTTATTGTTGGTACAGGGGGGCGGGGGTGCAACGTTATTCATCAACTGCTGCTGGTTCTGTGGCGTCATCATGTTATACCCACCTGAAAACACATCATGTTATACCCACCTGAAAACACATCATGTTATACCCACCTGAAAACACATCATGTTATACCCACCTGAAAACACATCATGTTATACCCACCTGAAAACACATCATGTTATACCCACCTGAAAACACATCATGTTATACCCACCTGAAAACACAGTGCGTTATACCCACCTTTGAAAACACATCATGTTATGCCCTCCTAATTTAGAGGAAATTTTGTTATACAGTACCTCGTGGGTATTTCCTCATGAGAAAGAGGGTATTCACTATTCAAAATACTAACAGACAGACAGTAGTAACTCAGTAAACACATACTGTAGCAGACACAGATATGGATAAAAGAGCTAGACAGGCAACTAGACTATCAGGCGCACCACAGGTACATTGAACGTGCACTAACACAGACAGACACCGACAGTCACATACAGATACAGCAGCATACACACATCACTGACACAAACAGTCATACACAAGTCACCAAGCTCGACATTTTTCGGATTCTTTAACATAAAAATGCACATTTTTTCTTCAAATTGAAATATAAATTTTGTGAATACTCGAATATTTCTACATTTCATAGAGTCAGATAAATACCTAGCAAAGTTATAATTACTCTATTACAGCGGTTAAGTAACAGAATATAATATTTGTAAAATTGTAAACGAACCTCCGAAATAAAGATTCTAAAGTTTTTAACGGATGAGAGGGAACCAAGAGACAGCGAGCAATTATCAGCGCAAGAAATACCCGATATCGGGAGCGAATCATGCTACTTAGCTAGGACGCTATTTCCCACACGTTTCTTTTGCATATAACAACTTTACAAAGAAAACAGTAATTTTACGTATTTAAGTATTAAATGTAATTTTAAGTACGTCCCGGCAACTTATGTGATTAAAAGGCTTGTAAAATGTCGCTGCGAGCCATGACAATCTGAGGCTTTATGAATTAACTAAATTAAGCTCAGGCCACAAAGTTTGACAAGAAAATGATCGGAAGCGCAAATTGGATAGCATGCAAGACATTTTATCTCAATAGATCAAATTGAGAGATGAGATTCAATATTATTTCATTACAACACCATGATTCTGATCAGAATATCTGTAGTTTGAAACGAAATGTAGACAGGTTTCAATACTGGAAGAGACTGACATTATACTCATTATTCAGGAGCTTTTTCTTCGGACAATAATATTTATCAACTTGATATTAAATCAAAAAGAAGTTGATCGTGTCAAAATTCATTTGAACAGAGAAAAGTTTTAGGATTGATTCTGATCTTATAATGAAACTTCCTCTGATTTATGTGTAACTTTGTGATGTCATGAAGCACAACACAGTATTTCACACAAAGAAATAAAACAAAGTCATATTCAAACAGTATATTATAGAACATAGAAGGAGACGCCAGAGAAAAAAAGGGATTTCTCCTTCATCAACACACCATTAAATTTTGTACCTTTAATTAATGATTATGACTATAACCTGGTCGGGGAGTTAGGGTGTGGGTTTGTAACTAACCTGGCCGCGGAGTTAGGGTGTGGGTTTGTAACTAACCTGGCCGTGGAGTTAGGGTGTGGGTTTGTAACTAACCTGGCCGCGGAGTTAGTGGGGTGTGGGTGGCCGCGGAGTGGTGTGGGTTTGTAACTAACCTGGCCGCGGAGTTGAGGGTGTGGGTTTGTAACTAACCTGGCCGCGGAGTGAGGGTGTGGGTTTGTAACTAACCTGGCCGCGGAGTGAGGGTGTGGGTTTGTAACTAACCTGGCCGCGGAGTGAGGGTGTGGGTTTGTAACTAACCTGGCCGCGGAGTGAGGGTGTGGGTTTGTAACTAACCTGGTCGCGGAGTGAGGGTGTGGGTTTGTAACTAACCTGGCCGCGGAGTGAGGGTGTGGGTTTGTAACTAACCTGGCCGCGGAGTGAGGGTGTGGGTTTGTAACTAACCTGGCCGCGGAGTGAGGGTGTGGGTTTGTAACTAACCTGGCCGCGGAGGGTTAACTAACCTGGGTGGAGGGTGTGGGTTTGTAACTAACCTGGCCGCGGAGTGAGGGTGTGGGTTTGTAACTAACCTGGCCGCGGAGTGAGGGTGTGGGTTTGTAACTAACCTGGCCGCGGAGTGAGTGTGTGGGTTTGTCTGACGTCCCCTCCCACGGCTGGGTAGGTGGTCGTGTCCGCACTCATTTTCTGGTGCCGCCTCACGACCCTCTCCTTGTCTGTATCTGCCCACTTCACCACCAGCGGGGAACTGCAACCCTGGGAGAGAGGAAGTTATGGATAGCAACCCAGGAAGAGAGGAAGTTAGTGGATAGCAACCCTGGGAGAGAGGAAGTTAGTGGATAGCAACCATGGGAGAGAGGAAGTTAGTGGATAGCAACCCTGGGAGAGAGAAAGTTAGTGGATAGCAACCCTGGGAGAGAGGAAGTTAGCAGATAGCAACCCTGAGAAAGAGGAAGTTAGTGGATAGCAACCCTGGGAGAGAGGAAATTAGTGGATAGCAACCCTGGGAGAGAGGAAGTTAGTGGATAGCAACCCTGGGAGAGAGGAAGTTAGTGGATAGCAACCCTGGGAGAGAGGAGGTTAGTGGATAGCAACCCTGGGAGAGAGGAAGTTAGTGGATAGCAACCCTGGGATATAGGAAGTTAGTGGATAGCAACCCTAGGAGGGATGAATTTAGTGGATACCAACCCTGACTAGGGAAAATGAAGTTTGTCGATACAAGCCCTGGATCCTATTAAATAGTATCATGGGTTGTAGCCAAATGAGTAGACAGTAGACCAAAAATTGACTTGTGAACTGTGGCCATAAGATAACTCAATGGACAGAAGGCACGGATAAGCTCTGAGAAAATGTTTACAATTCTGTGGAAAGACGTCAGATCTCTGTCAGGAGAGGCTCGTTAGTATTGAGAAGTCAGGCCTTCACAGTGGACCGTGCTAGGAGGTTGGGATCATTGGTCAGACGTCAGAACTGTAGTCACTAGTCAGTAATCACAAATATGTGACTTGGAACAGCGGAGAAATTCCTCAACGCATTGGGGTTTCTTTGAGTTTCAAACTTTGATCAATTGAAGAACGATGCATATCCATGATGATATCAAAGATGCAAATCAAAGATAATAAATCCAAGAAAAATATTTATACTTTTATATGTGAGAGATGGGCTTGATTTTGAAATTCAGATAGTTTGAAGTAAGAACACCATACATGACGGAATGTAATAATCTACCTGCATCGTGAGACTGTGGTGCATTGCTCTGATGGCTTTGTGGCAGTCCTTCGCTGATTTGTACTTGATGAACGCACAACCTGAAAATATCTGTATTAATATAAAGCATTAACTTACCAACTGCTAAAAGTACAGTTTAGATATGCTTGTGAAAGTCAACAGTTGCACGGGTGTAAACAGTTGTACGGGCCATGTGTGTAAACGGGACACGGGTGTCAGATAATTCAATATGCTGTCAAGCGCCAAAAGATGATTGACAGTTCATCATCCGACTTGATCTGCATATTCAGCATATATCCATTAATCCGGCTAAGTCAAGCGAGCATTCAATTTAGCGCAATGAATATATGACGTTTGCGTAGTAGCGGATTGATTGCTGTTTTCATTTAAAATGTACAAATGATTCGGCTAAGTTACCAATCTCATAACGGTTCAGCGGATACGAATATTATTCCTAATACAAAGAATCATGCAATTTCCTCCACGGCCTTTCGCAATATTTGGTATTATTACTTTATTATTTCAGTTCTTGATATTCTGTTCCCTGGAGCAACAATTCCATTCAACCAAAGAACCAATAACTGAATACTTGAATATTCCATATTAGCATTTAACACTGGTCATATAAGCATTTAACACTGGTCACTGTGTCAAATTTCTGCCTTCCTGAGTTTTCCCGAATTCTTGACTACAATCCCAACATTCCATTATAAAGCTTATATTTCACAACTTAACGCAGGCCTACTATAACTAACTCTGGTCGATGACACTACGATCTTCACAAATATAGCTAGCACCGGCCTGCACGTACAATTCACACCTCTAACCCTCCAACACACTCAATGTGTCATATAAACACAATCTCCCTGGACCCTGACTTAGGCTTTAAATCAGTAAAGCTGGTTTTAGTCGTACATGAGATTTGTAAATTTACTTACCCAAAGGTACCCCACGGTAGACTAAAAGACTAACTTGTCAAAGTGAGATACCGCTGGATCGCACTTATTTACTGAGCATGGAGTACCTAAAAATATCTATTACTTCCGGTCTTCGCCATGTCAAGATATATTCGTGCTGAAAAGGCAGATTCTACAGTTACACGAATGTAATTTAGACTTTGGGATCGAGTATCGACGCAACATTCTTGGAGTTTTTCTTAATCTTTTGGCTAGACCGGAAGAAAATATTTTATAACTGCATGCAGCTTAGTAGGAATATTTCTCCGTTATAAATATTACAACTGCATGAAATTCCCATTCTAAGACATCTACACATCTACCTAAGTAGGTATTGAAAGAATTTTTAAAATTGTAAGGGTTCCTTGAGTTTATAGTTTCCTCCTTTACTCCAACTTCCAACAGTGGCACCAGAAACCATATGTCTCACTTCAGGATCTGTCATGCCATACATTCTTCAAGAACAGACCAGCGCTCGATGTTACACATGAGACTTACCCCCGATCTGACTATAGAATACACCCTACAAATGATACCACATAATATAATATCATCTTTAAATCCCCCTCGTCTGAGATGGAATAACATTTCGGAGAGAAGTATTAGAGGCTGGCTATGTGTGTGTGTGTGTGTGTGGAAGTCCTCACGTGACACGACATCTCGTCTCCTAACTCCACTCTAATTGGAGGCTGTCGTCACCCTTAATTCCGTTAATTCTCCTAGCACGTTTAACTTAATTTAAATACCTGTTATTAATTGTTCTTAACCCCCTGCTTTGGAAGAGAGTTGAGCGCTGTTTATACGGCAGAAAGTATATATTATATTTATACCAGCTCTATTGCAGCTCAATAGAATGGGGTAATTGGTCGAAATGAGTTCTGAGATCCAGTGAGAAAAGGCTGGTATCTAGATTTTGAGCCATGTAAAATGTAAAAACGTTCTATAATTCGCTTTGAAGTTTGCATCAAACAAAGTCTGAGGTATGTGGATGGTATCTTTCATCCACTGGATAAGCTATAGTATGTATTATGTAACTGAAAAAAGGGAGAGTTATGTAACTTGTAACAGATGTAAAGTGAACGTTATATAATACATATGTTCTAGGTCTATAGCTTATCATGTTAAATTCCTCATGTAATAACAGCAGTAACTGGGTTTTGTGCAACTTATTTTACTCTTATTAACAGTGCAGCATTCCGAACAGTGCGATAGTAGAGTATTTCCTGGGTAACTTCGGGCAGAGAAATCAGAATTATATACATGTCACATGAAAAATGAAATGTAATATGGCGGTTTTTTCATCAAAGCATACTACATTATATAGCATTAAAATGAAATACGAAAGGCTGATTTTAGAAGTGGTGATAGCCTAATTTCTAATTTCTAAATCAAACAAAAATATTTTCAGTGCTCATTACCACTCATTTGAACAGCCGATGGACGGCTTAGCTGAAACAATTTTATTTTAACTTTTAAATAAGGAGAAGAGATGAAAAGAAAAAGATATCGAAAAACTTTAATCTTTCGTCTCGACAATATCTTAGTTATAAAAACGTCACGGTGTAATGATACCAAATGTTATCTGACCTTTGCTATTTCCGTTTGAGTCCTTCAGAATGCTCTGCTCCTCCACTTCCCCAAAAGGAGAAAACATGGACAAGATGTCACCTTCTGTAGCTTGCTTACTAATCATCCCAATGAACAACTTCTATCTGCAATGAGGGATTGACAAAACTACTTTGCATTAGGAGGCTGAATATCGATATATGAATAAGTTATCACGTTTTCTTTTCGACTCGTTGAATTTTTATCGTGAAATACGGCAATAGAACAATAGCTTTTTAAGATTTAGTGGTTTTTATCATCCGTAAGTTTGCTTATTATCTTATTATGCCTAGGCTGCACTAACCTAACTTAGCGGCATCATCAGCATTAGCAGGTTTCACTTGGATGGGCCGAGTCATCTGAAACAGTTCATGAAAAATAAGATGTTAGAGATGCATGTCGTACTATCATAGATAGTTAATACTTGCTACTGTTTGTTCAAGTCAGTGCATATTTATCATGAAATTAATACTGCTTGTTTGAAAACATATCAATAAGGAATTCACACAATGTTGGCTTGATAGACAAAACACTATGTTAAGTATAATTAACTATAAACATGAGACGCATGGTAATATTAACAAAGGCAAGACAAACTAGAGTATACCAGATGCCTCATTGTAGAGCCTCGGAAACAGAAATCATACGAAAGGTAGCACACAAAACATAAATCCAAATCTGCAACTATAACATACTTGTTCATTTCAATGAAATGAATTTGTAAGTTATTTTTGCATGATGACGAACAATTCAATTTAGAAATAGATTATGCAGGAGAGCATAGCCCTTTGTTCTTTTGTTTTGTTGTAGCAGTTTTATCCAAGCCAGGCAAAATATCTATTGAGGTATTTGAAGTTGAGGATGATTCAGACATGAAAATTTACCAATTATCAAAGCATAGGTAAATGTCAATCGAATTGTTCGTGAAAGACTAAGAGACATATAAGTCAGCTCTCAGACATACCCCAGGCAAGACTTTATTGCCATGTAAGCCACGTTGGGCATTTTCAGCAGACTCCAGGGAACAGAACGTCACAAAGGCACAACCTACAAAAAACAATGTATCACACAAAATTTGAGATACTACATTGAGATAACCATGGTTACATACCAAGTGTTTTAAGGAAACACAATTTACATATTTATGTAACCCAAAACAATTATATCACACATGATATGAAATATTTTACTAGTAGTGATTACATTTTGTTTGACAGATATCAAATGATCCAATGTTGAAGGACTCACATAAAATCATTACTTCAATGAGTTGATAATAAAATAAAAATCTTACATCAAAGTAATTTCATGCAATAATTGGTGAGTGATGGGCGATGGCCTATAACATTTCATAGCCTTGGTTTTTCAAAAATTGTATTGATATTACCTATGTTCCATGCAGAATTGGTGCTGTAAAAATCAGTAAGTTTTTTATTAATAGCTCCTATTTAATTTGATCTCCTAATTCAGATGCGTCATACAAAAAGCTGATTTCTATTCATCGATATCAGCATTCTGCATCTCCTGACTTTAGTTAGATAATGATTGTAGCATTATGTTTAGTGAATAAATTTTCATTCCATATTTCAGTAATTTATACACCTTACCTTTATGAGTTCCAGAAGCTTTGTCACGCAAAACTAACAATTCATAGAGCTGTCCATATTCAGAAAAAATTGGTTTCAAGTCATCCTCCTGCATGGTCCTTGGTACCTGTATATTGATTATCTCATGATTACAATTGATGAGCAATTTATTAATTCTCTTTTGACTCAATGGTACAAATACAAATGTAAACAATGTGGTTCATTAATGACAATCAATTTCGTCGTTCTATGACATCTTCAGGTCTCAGATAGTTAATTTGATATGTGTTGTGTTGTAAGTTTAAACTTACAACACAACACATATTTAATTAACTATCTGAGACCTGAAGATGTCGTAGAACCACAAAATTGATTGTCATTAAAGAACCACATCATTTACATTTGTATTTGTACCATTGAGTCAAAAGAGAATTAATAATTTGCTGATCAATTTTAACACAAGACACATTTGTAAATAGATGATTACTGCAAACTGAATAAGAATTTTTCAACTTTTACTCAAAACAAAATCTTGTAGTATCATACTACCTGTCCAACAAATAACTTGATTGAATCAGGATCCTTCAGAGGAATTCCTGAGGCTGTTCTAGAAGCTGCAATCTCATTGCTTACTTCTTCCATTTTTAGAAGAGCTATAAAGAGATAGTGTCAACTGTCAACACAAGGAAAAGATTGTGGTTAACACAGAAATGTAGAAATAAGTTAAGTTTAAACTATTAAAGCTCATCTAGGTATAAATAATTAGGAATGTATAGCTGTTCTATATAACTGTATTCCCCAAGCAACCATTTTAAAGTTTGGGTAGATGTTTGAACAAGTTATATTGAAGGTGCTTATCACCAAATTGAGTTTTCTGAAGATGAGAGATAATCATTTTTAATGTTGTATTCTCGAAACTGGCAGTATATCAGTGGTGTAAAGTAAATCTGATTTGAATCCACTATTGCATTTTTAGTGTTTCACTATGGGGTCTCCCTCAGTCAATGCTATTAGCAATCAAGTTCAACATACCATGATGAGATATCTGAAATAACAAAAATTGTAGGTATCTAACCATCACACTTCATCAAACTAAATACCTTCCAAAATTTCAACTAAGATCAATTTAGTTAAAATCAAATTAATGTGCTTAAAGAGTTTAAGGTTTGACTTGACTCTTTGTGTTTCACTTGCCTACAGTGTAATACTTGCATATCATCAACACATTGTAAGAAGTATTAAACACAAAATGTTATCCAACTGACCAATCTGTAATTTAAAAAGTAAAAATGACAGCAAAGAATGTGTTTTACAATGTTGGCAAAATAGTAACACAGGAACACGACAAAAATTAGCCTCCATTAGCCTCCATGGAGGCTGAGTGGAGGCTAAGTGGAGGCTAATTTCAAAAATTAGCCTCCGCAGAGGCTAATGGTGGCATGAGGCTAATTTTTGAAAAATAGCCTCCACTATGGAGGCTAATTAGCTTCCACCCAGCCTCCACTAGCCTCCACTCAGCCTCCACTCAGCCTCTACTCAGCCTCCATGGAGGCTAAATTTTTGGTTTAGCCTCCACTAGCCTCCACTCAAGAATTAGCCTCCATTATTAGCCTCCACGGAAATTTAGAAAGTCATTTTTGTGGAGGCTAAAGCTAGTGGAGGCTAAACCAAAAGTCTAAGTACTTTAGGATGAACATTGTCAGGACCAACGTTTCATAGATATCAATTGTATACATAGCTGCATCAGTTCATTGTATACATCAGATTTGACCGGGCAGTGTCACAAGGGTTTGTGACACACCAAAACCAGATTTATCAAATATCATATTGCTAAACTTTGTCTGACGTCGTCTGACGACTCTGCGAGTCGTGGCGCGCGCGCGAGGGGGTCAGGCAACGCCTTTGCCCTAACCAGCGCCCTGGTTTAACGCGCACGGAGTGCGCAGCGCGGCAACCCCCCTGGTTAAGGGAAGTATTTAACTTCTCCTAACCAGCGCCCAGTTCTAGGCCCGCGCGGCGCGCCGTCGTTCCTCCTCAGAACACTTATTTAGCCGTAGCGTAGGCCGCGCGCGCGTAAGGACCTGGTTAGGTGAATCGTGAAGTATTTAACTTGCCCTAACCAGGGCCCTGTTTACGCGCACGGAGTGCGCGGCGCGGCAAGTGAGGGGAAGTATTTAACCATTTCTAATCTCATACCCAATTGATTTTTAGAATGTTACCTTACCCTTGTGCCTTGCCAGACGTTGCACGTCCCGACTCTGCGAGTCGGGGCGCGCGCGCAAGGGGCCAGGCAACGTTTGGCAAACCCGGCCCTACCCTGTACCCTCCGCCGCGCACACAACGTTTTCCGCGAATATGCAACACGACCCACGGCCGGAGAAATCCGTCAACCAATTGATCGATTTTAATTATTAACGATTATTTAGCACCATTTCACTCTGCCTGGGCAACGCCCATCGATTGGAACATGGAAGGCTACGACTGTTCATAAATTTTATTTATCAAATTTATAGCTGATATGATAATTGCTATCAGCTGGTACATGGTCAGCTGCACTTTGCTCTAACCAGATCCCTAGTTTTACACGTGACACCCCTGGTTAGGGGAAAGCTGCACTGTGTACTAGATTTCCATCACAGTCCTTTAATGTTTAAGTAATACTATGTAGGTACTGTAGGCAGCAGCAATATTTAAATAAGTGATACCAAGATGGCAAGAAGGGTGATGTGCAGGCACCATCACTATCAGTCTGGACACATGGTAAAATTATAGGGTAGTGCCCAGTGGTCACTCCTTGGTACCTTCCAGGGATAATCACTGTTAAGATGTGCAGTGAACAATGCCCACCTTTTTATTTTTTAAATGAAACTGAATAGATGTCTTTATTAACTTACAACACAACAATTATCTTTGGGACACAACACAGTACATATTAAATTACCTAACTGACGATGATTAACATTCACACAGATCCTGAAGATGGAATCTAGCAGTAGATTTTGTGGTTGTGTGAAATAGTTAGATTCATTCCGTTTCTTATCATCCTTGAGTTTCACTCGTATCTCATTCACTTGATATCATAAAGGATCACATTAAAGACGGCTTTATGTCTTTAGTCTTTCCTCCAAGATATTAAGTACAAGGAAAAGAAATTTTAAGGAAAAGAAATTTATTTTTAATCATCAATTTGGAATACAATAAAAATAAGCTACACAAAAATTCCTCACCTTGACCCTTTAAATAAATAACCCAAACATGCTTTAAAACAGTACAGTACTTTATTTTTGGCGCTTTTGCATGTCGACCCGATAGCAGCCTAAGGTAATCCATGGTTGCACGATTGCAATTATTAAATTAGCCGTATTGTACTGTTTATTATCTCACTTTAAGTGCAGCCCATGCCATCCGTCCAGCCGCGCGCCAGCCCATTGCCGCACTGCGCGCACAAAAACAAATGCCACACCGCCACGCTAAACTGGCCGAGCTCACCGACAAGGCGATTGTCAGCACCTACCACATGGACGGTGGGCGCCCTGCCCAACGGGCGTTTGCCCAAGGCCAGGTGACTGCGCCGCACGCTGGTCCAGCCCGTATGACCGACCCAGCATGCGCACTTGCCGCACTTGGGAGTGCAGCAACCGACCGACGCGCACAACCCATCAGGAGGGCATGGGTGAAAACCTCTTCCGGGTGGTCGTACACTTCACTTGAATCTGAAGGATAAAACCATAAAATATTGACATGGGTCATGGACACACACCGTCACACTTATTTATATTAGGCGACGTTAAAGTCCATGTCCATTATAATATACACTGCACGTTCACTTTTCACACCATTGAAACTATGCCTAATAGTAATATCAACTATTCATGCGTAAAATTTCTAATAAAATTATTTAAGTATAAAGACATAAAGTATTTATTATTTAATTGCTAATTTCTAAACTTTCTAAGTGCGTACCTAAATTCATAATAAAATATATTAGATAAACACCCTGCGCACGTGGGGTGGACACCTTTGCTAGTACTTTGTGCGCAGGTAGCGACGAGTCGCCAATTAGAACAACGTTCCTGTTCGAAAAACGACAAAAGAGTCAAAATTTCTTAAAAAACTTGCATGGAATCAATAGAGGAAAGTCTCAGCTATCCAGAGATATAAGGATCATCTGGGAACTCCAATCACAACGTTCGCAATGTCTCATTATGTACAAATGTTGAAAAACGAGTTCCAATTAAGCGTGAACATTGATTGATTGACGAGCTTGTGAGGCCTTATTCAAAAAAAAGAAGATGGACTTTCAGTGTAGAATAGATTTATCTAGGCATTACAAAAACCCCATGTCGATAGCTCAAAAAATGTAGGAGCCTTAGGGATTGCCAGTCAATTGTTGGAAAAAAGCACACAGTTGTGCTATTTCGTGGGGCTATATACTGGGTGAACTGCAGTTCATATGAAGTCGCCGCGCACTTCATATGAATTCATATGAATTCATATGAGTTCATTTGAATGCGTTTACCAGTTCAATAAATTTTTATATGAATGAACTTATATGAACTTCATATGAATTATATGAACTTCATATGAACTCCACCAAGTTCATATGAACTTCATATGAATTCATATGAATTCAATAAACACGGATGAACTAGTTCACCAAAATTTAGTGAACTGAGATGCATATAACTCATGAACTCATATGCATTCCAGTTCTGTCTTGAATTCATATGAACTAGGGAAGTTCATCTCGCGGACTCCAGTTCAACGCAGTTCAACGTAGTTCAACTTGGAGTTCAACGAGTTCAACGGAGTTCAACGAATTCATCTCAGTTCATCTAGAAGGTCAAAATGATAATTTAACAGATATTTCGGGGATGGATCAAAACATGGATCAGCGACGCCACAGAGAGCCGCACCGCAGTGCCGCGGTGACGCCAGGGCAGTGCCATGGTGAAGCCAATGAGGACGCCCACGGGCAACGATGAAGCCACAAGGCTACGGTGACATCATCATGGCAGTCATGGCAGTGCCACTGTGAAGCCATGGCGTCTTCATGGCTTCGTCGTGGCTCCTCGTGGCTTACACCATGGCACTGCCCTGGCGAAGTCGATGTGGCGCACTGGCGCTACCATGGGCCCTCTTGGCGTTGCTGCACTGATCTATGCCCGATAAGTCTTCTCATTCCGCTGACTGCTGAGCGACGCCACCTATTGAAAGGCTTTTTTCAATTTTAAAGAGGCTGTTAAACTTCACCAAATTAGCTGCATATTGATCCATTTCCACTAAAAGGGCTTCCAAAATCAAATAGTTAAATCAGACTGAAGTCTTGAGCTCTTCCATAAAATGATTTTTCAGACTTTGTTAAGTGTACAGTCACGTGACAACTAAAAAATTTCACTTACGTCATGAATTAACTCTAATCACTCTACCACTCAGTACGCGACTCAAATGGCTGAGCCTCAACCGCACCCCATTTGACCCACCTCAGACTTTTCCCCGACGACTGACCTCGGCACCGACTCCACCCCACCCCACGACCAAAATCATTCCCACCCCCCAAAATCACCGACCCGCGCTAACCCCGCCTTGACTGCGATGACTTTCCCAAATGACCTCCCCCCACCCCGACGACTTTGGGCCTTTTGACGCTCCCTCGACTTGAACTATGCACTGACCGCGAAATTTTTCCCCACTGCGATCTTTACCTTTCGATTGACGCGAACCTCGACTCGATCGACCAAAAACCGACCATCGACGATTGTGACGAAAAAAAATTTAATGGTTTCGACGACGACACTCCCCAGCCACGGCTCGGAAAGTTCGGCATTTTGTTTAATGTGATTTCGAATCGAAGTCGAGTCGTCGGTCGCCTGTCGGTGTCGCAAATCAGTCGGGAAATCGGAGTCAATCGAAGCGAAGCCAGCCGAAGTCGCCGAGTCGAAGTCGTCGAGTCGCCGAGTCGTTGTCGAGTCGAAGTCGAGTCGTCGAGTCGTCGAGTCGTCGAGTCGTCGAGTCGAGTCGCTCAGTCGAGTCGTCGAGTCATTGAGTCGAGTCGCCGATTCGAGTCGCCGAGTCGCCGAGGTGTCGGTCGAAATGTCGAGTCACGTATCTTTACCGAGTCGTCGAGGTGTCGAAATGAAAGCTTAGTCGAGTCGAGTCGTCGAGTTGAGTCGTCGAGTCAGTCGAGTCGCCGCTTCGAGTCGTCGAGTCGCCGAGTCGAGTCGTCGAGTCGCTATTGCCGAGTCGAGTCAAGCGAGTCGAGTCACCGTCATGAAGTCCAGTCATTGAGTCAAGTCATTGACTACCTCCGCTGTCAGATAACATTTCTATCTACATTATTATTTTCTCATTCCTAATGAGCTAATGGAATTGGAAATTTGGAAGGACGTGTTAAGTAAAAAATAAGTGCTCTGCAGTGGAGGGTAGGCAACACTAACAGTTACATACAGTCGTTTAGGTCTATTCTGTTGCAAAGCTAAGTTTTTCCAAAATAACATATGTTATTCTTATTGAGTGATGAACTCAGGTGAACTCAATGAACTCAGGTGAACTCCAGTTCAACGCAGTTCAACGCAGTTCAACGCAGTTCAACGTAGTTCAACGTAGTTCAATGAATTCAGGTGAACTCCAGTTCAACGCAGTTCATATGAATGAACTAGTTTATTCATATGAATTCATATGCATCTCAGTTCACTAAATTTTGGTGAACTAGTTCATCCGTGTTTAATGAATTCATATGAATTCATATGAAGTTCATATGAACTTGGTGGAGTTCATATGAAGTTCATATGAATTCATATGAAGTTCATATGAAGTTCATTCATATAAAAATTTATTGAACTGGTATGAACTCATATGAATTCATATGAATTCATATGAAGTGCGCGGCGACTTCATATGAACTGCAGTTCACCCAGTATATAGCCTTCGTGGGTGGACAAGTGGTAACAGCGCCGCGAATTTAAAACGCCAGACTCTTTGTTTGCCAAAATAGCGAGAGACCCTGTCCACCCCACCGTCGTTAACAGTGATACCATTTCAGATTTCCTGCAAGTGTGGCAACCGGCAGTGATTGGATAAGGAGCAACAAACTTATTCTTGTTTCAACAGTAGTACCGGTGACATTGACAATGAGTATAAAATCGAAGTAGATGCTTTTTGTCAATTTCATTTTTAAGTTATGTTATCAATGACTACTAAGAAGTTATCATATAATATGCGCATATACAGCACACGTCATCACTGGATGGTGATGCAGTGTACCTACTTAGATTTAGAATGTAATGTACATTGCACGCACCCTTTAGTACATTAAAGCATTAAACAGTGTGGCGGTACTTCAGTACAACATTCATGTTTTTCACAAAACTCAATAGCAGGGTGGTAATCTCGTGCTTGTACACAACTAATTATGCGATGTAATTATGAAAAGTACCGATGAGCCAATGGGACTTCAACAGCAACGCGGTGATGAAGGTACATTCAAGGCATTTCACATGAATAAGATTACGTACAGAGCAGGCTATAGGTACAATACACTCTATATAAGGTGAGCAAATGTATATCTATATACATTATACAAGCATGCTGATCAGATGGTCCCGTCCCGCATATCATAGGTATATACATCCATAGCAACCACACGAGTTCCCATAGCAACCGACTTAAAAATTGAAGATTTGTGACATTTAGATCTAGGCCACATTTTCTGTTTTGATTACTCATCATACAGGATAGATATAATTTCGATTTTGTGAAAAGTTTCATTAGGTAATCATGACTATTCAACGCTTAGTACTTTAGTAGCAGTGCGCTGTTTCTGAGTCTCATGATAACTTAGGTATATTTCGTTTTTAATTCTTTTCTGAGTTGACTCAATTACAAGCAGTTTAATGAAGCTCGAGTAATTTGAAAACTGCTTCTAATTGAGTCTACTCAGAAAGAACTGAAAATTTTGAAATATCTGTTTCGGTACTTCAATACAACATTCACGCTGCACACAAATCACAACAATATGTTATTTTCCTTTCTGATTGTATACATGGATCACATCACAATTTGATCGTAAAAACCTCTTGAACCCAATTTTTGTCGATTTGAACTTCAAAATCTATCTTGAAATGAATCAATATCGACCCCCTACTGACCCCTGGTGAACCCCCACTGACCCCATGATGAACCCCTACTGACCCCCATTTGTGCCATTTCTAACGAAATGAGGAAATGCTACCAATTTTATCATAAAATTCGGCACATTTTTGATAAGTTGCAGTCGCAGATTTTAACGCAGATATTCAAATTGAGTTAAATTCTTCTGGGTTCATCGTGGTTTTTAAATGTTACCCTTAAACCCCGTCAACTCGGTATTATTAAAAAGCACTTGATCTGTCCTGTAGTTTGTAGTTAGATAGGTATATAAAATATAAATGTGACTGACGTGCGAAATTTAACGGCAGATTATTACATCTATCACATGCCCGGAATCAACACTTCATGAAATGCATTTGATAACGATCAAAATGACTTAATTGGCGTGGACTTGATACTACCATTTACATTTTATAAAGAATGGCTGGAAGTTCTAGACGAATTTAAAGCGAAAATGGCAATAAACAAACTAATGCTGTCCGTTTATTAATTAAATAAATAATTACTATTTCTGAAAGGTGCAAATCAACGGATTAACGACGGACCAACTTTAACACTTAAAGAAAATTTAAGGGTACGAAATGAACAAAAGTGTTCGAAATCAATGTGAGATCAAAATGCAATATAATGTTGTGGTTCTTAAATTGTCACTGTAAAATGTACATCATGTTCATTGCATCGCCATCCATTGATGACGTACACACTACACACTTTTGAAGTCAGTACCACGATTGTACCATGTGACCAGCACTGTGTGTATACTGTATAATTGTACATGCAGACATTCTGCCATCGCCTACCAGTTTACCAATATAGAATTGGTCCATATAACGGGTGATGACTATTTATCTGGAATTATTTCAATGTATTGTTGTGGGCAAATCGAGATCATGTTAGAGCTCAAATATGATTATTCTGGACCTAAAAAGTCTGCTGGTTCAGAATAACATCATGAGAAAATTTGAAAACCCTGTTTTCTCATGGTACTGGCCTATTAGTTTGAGAAGGTACAAAAAATCTTTTGCACAAAATCTAAATGACAATAATTATCTCCAAAAGTGTTATTTAAGCCTTACTATGGGATGATTCTGAGCAGGAGGGTCTCAAGAGTGACTGCAGTGAGTAGCATCACTAACTTATCCAGTGGTGACCCTATGGAACCTAAAACGTGTTTAAAATCGTCAATTCTAGGATAATGTCACTTTCATAAAACTGCGATTTTGGGTAATTGTCTATCCAAAATTCTGCATACTAATAAATGGAAGTGGTCCAAAGACATGAGTTATGTTTAATGAGGTCCCTGCCATCAAATCTGAGTGTTCAGACCACATAGATCCTGTTCTATGACTTTCTTAAGCCTGGAGTAGCAAAAAACACACACCTTTTTCCAGAAATTTGGCGTGATTTAAGCTCTAAAATCCAAGAATTTTCTTGATATTCAACGAAAAATGCATGTAGAGGTCTTCATTAGTGTCTCAGCTAACGAAGTTCATGAATAAACCTAGATGGCAACTGATGGGAATACTCCTGTATGCAATTTTCCAATCATATGTCAGGGAAGTCAATCTTTGAATTTGTGCAAGATTTTTTGTACCTTCAAACTAATCGGCCAGTAGCATAGGAAAACAGGGTTTTCAAATTTTCTCATGATGTTATTCTGAATCAGAAGACTTTTAGGTCCAGAATAAGCACATCTGAGCTCTAACATGATCTCGATTTGCCCACAAGAATACATTGAAATAATTCCAGATAAATAGTCATCACCCGTTATTTACACCATGTATTATGTGATATATATATCACAGGGTGCGCCAAAAGTCTTGACCCCTTTTACTTTTTTGATCATTCGAAAATACAGCCGATATTTCGATTCTGTAAAATATTCTTTAAATTGTATAACCAAAGAATGGTGAATTCTGAGATTTCTAGGTTATGACATGAGACATCCATAGCAACCACAGAGGTTCTATAGCAACCGACCTAAAAATTAAAAGATTTTTGGCATTATTGACATTTAGATTTGTCACATTTTCGTTTTGATAATTCATCCAGGATAGATATTTCGATTTTGTGAAAGCTCAGTAATCATGACCAGTCAACGCTGAATATCGAGATTTTCAGGTTGCTATGACTTTCATAGCAACCACACAAGTTTCCATAGCAACCGAACTCAAAATGGAAAACTCTGGGTAATTGCCATTCATTTCAATGCTATTGTTGATAGAAAGGGTAGTAGACAATACAAAATGTTGAAATACAGTTAATCTAGCTCAATAGGGGTTCAATGCATGTTCGATGTAGTCTTCTTGGGTGGAATTTGGGACTTGTTTAATTGTAAATCCTTGAATTTTAAATCCGGTTGCTATGGAAACTCGTGTGGTTGCTAAGAAAGTGAATAGCAATCTGAAAATCTCGAAATTGAATGGTCATGATTACTGAAACTTTTCACAAAATCGAAATTATATCTATCCTGTATGATGATTAATCAAAACAGAAAATGTGGCCTAGATCTAAATGTCAAAAATCTTCAATTTTTAGGTCGGTTGCTATGGAAACTCGTGTGGTTGCTATGGATGTATATACCTATGATATGCGGGACAAAACCATGTGATCAGCATGCTTGTATATAGATATACATTTGCTCACCTTATATAGAGTGTATTGTACCTATAGCCTGCTCTGTACGTAATCTTATTCATGTGAAATGCCTTGAATGTACCTTCATCACCGCGTTGCTGTTGAAGTCCCATTGGCTCATCGGCACCCCTGCCTGAAAATGTTACTTTTCATAATTACATCGCATAATTAGTTGTGTACAATCACGAGATTAACACCCTGCTATTGAGTTTTGTGAAAAACATGAATGTTGTACTGAAGTACCGCCACACTGTTTAATGCTTTAATGTACTAAAGGGTGTGCAATGTACATTACATTCTAAATCTAAGTAGGTACACTGCATCACCATCCAGTGATGACGTGTGCTGTATATGCGCATATTACACGGGGGAGATTCAGGTACTAAGTTGCAGACACAGGGCCGACGATCCTGCATTTTGGCCTTTTTTTGAGTTGAGACCACCCACCTGTATTTTGGTACCTGGGTACTAAGTGGTTTTGGCATAAAAAATTAAGACACCCACCCTAAATTTAAGTTTTTGGAGCAGTTCCAGAATAGAAAATTTAATTCCAGACTCTGGTAGTACAAAGGAATCTGAAAAAGTGCTATTTGAGTATTTGATATTGAAATAGGCACAATTACAATAGTTTCAATCATCATACAACTGAACTCCTCATTTATTTTGTGCCAGGTAAAGTTGAAATTCGTGCCCACTGCCCTGTAAAATAACCTTGTGGAAAACATCTTCCCACAGTTATAAGCAATTTTTATGCTCTTTGGTATATTTTGGATTTATTTTGTCCATTGAAGGCTTACTCATAACCAATTGACCCAAGCTCTCCCTTCCATTTCATTCCTTCATTCCTTTTTTTTATAAAGCCCTAGCCCCTACATTTGGGTGCGTCGATTATTGTTGTTTTTTTTGAGATAATCATGATGGTGGAATGTTTTTGTTGCTTCATCTGTAATCTGGTTCTAAAATGACTCTGGTAGCAGTTTTTGAGAACAAAACTGAAGTTTCATGGTTGAACCAGTCATATGATATTTTAGCACGTCATGCTTTTCCAAGTGAAGTTAGAGGTGATTCTTTATCTTTACCTACAATCTTTCGAAATAGAGGGTATTCCAGCTTGTTTTATAGCTCTGAAAACCCTAACAGTATCCGAAAACTTTGATTGGGCCCAAGCCAAAAGCATAGAATCAAAATTTCGGATTTTGATCGCGTGACTTAGATCACATGATCATGAAAATTAATAAAATGCGTTTTTTAATGTTTACATATTATGAACTTTAGATACTGCAATCGTTTTGTCAAAATATATAATAATTAATTTGCGACCTGATAGTGATGAAGTTAAATTTTCCATTTCGGCTAAGGGGACGAGAACTAAAATGCTTAATATGGTCACGTGACTAGCTAAGAATTGCCCTAAAATCGCCACTTTAATGATTCCACTCGAAACTTTTGGATCTTTATCAAGGTTTCATAGCCATTTAGCACTTAGGTGTGTTGGTAAAGTACCTACGTCCTTACAGGATTTATGGGTGACTACACCATGTTCGAAGTTTTGTGACCATCTTTGTAGCTTGCACAGCTCATTACACATTGAAAATGTAAGTTTCAATTCATGTGAGCCTACTCGCCATACGAAAGCACTAGGTATTCGTAAGAATGAGATATTACAGAATACAAATGTTCATTCTACAAACAAAATTGTTAAATGTTTACAGAATGTTTGGTGGCCAGGTAGCTCAGTCAGTCATTAATAAGCGTCGGATTTAGCAATCGAGAAGTTGCTGTTCCCGCTCATTCTAATTTTGTGCTAACGTGCGTGTTGTTTGGCTCCAAAATGTATCGCATTATCTAATTAATGTGTGATCAGGCAGAAAATTAAATTTTGCAGATGAATTTCCCGCAGTTTACGGGGAAAAGTAAATATTTCACACTCTGATACTACGAAATCAGTAGATATCGACGTATTTTAGTACCAAGGTACCAACTGATTTTTCAAATTCCAGCTGATGACCACGTATTTTAGTACCCAGGTACTAAACGACATTCGAGGGAAAAATAGACCCACCCACCGGCCCTGTGTCTGCAACTTAGTACCCGAATCTCCCCCGTATTATATGATAACTTCTTAGGGCCGGATTACACAATTTTCGTGTTAGGTCGACCTAAGAGGCTCTAAGTTTAAGGAGGAGCTCTAAGGAGCACCTCCTGTAGGTCCTCCTTTAGCAAAAGTGGTATTACCCAATTCGTAAAGGTCGACCTAAACCGTAAAGGAGGAGGTCGTCCTAAAACTCTAAGGAGCATCTTAGGAGCAGCTCCTCCTTTGACACTTTCTGCGATTACCCAAATTAAAGGAGCAGCTCGGTTAAGGAGCAGCTCCATATATGGTAGAGACCACCATATAAGGGAAGTCATATGGAAGTGAAATTAAATTTAGAAATTAGATGCAAATTGAACCTGTTAGCAAATGAAATTATAGATGGGTTTGAATCATGAATGTGCTCCGTGCCAGTGAAATGGAGTTCACTGCTGGTGACTAAACATCTTGCAATGATAGGGCTCGTTGAAAAATAAACATGCCTTATCAGTCAATCAAACACAGTTGCTGGATAATTGACTTTTGTCAATTTAATTGATTGAAGCACACGGCGGGGCACTCACATAGTTTCCAAAAGCATGAGAACTGTCACTGCCAGCTCTGTTTACCCTAATTGCTGAATTGAGATTGAATATAAGTAAAAATTTTGTAGTACACAGTTCACGAATTCCAATGAAACACACCACATTATGGAGGTAAATTGTTGAAGATCTTGGCTGCTTTTGCTTTTTGAACCGCTCACAACAGGACTACAAACTCAGCTAACAGCAAATTGAATCATTGAAATTTATCTGCTCTCTTGTGACAACGATGAGCTCCAAGTCCAAATTATTATCACATATGAACCTCCACATGCAAGAACGGGCCAAGTTACTTGGCCCACTTTTTCAATTTGTTGCTAGACGTGATCAGGACGTCTAGACACACCTACAGGTGAAATTTTGAAAGAATCTGAGACTTTTTTGAAAAAATTTTCAAATTTTTCAAAATGCAAGAACGGGCTATGAAACATGGACTATCATGATATTTAAAATCTGTAATGCAAGAACGGGCTAAATAACTTAGCTCGGGATCATACTGAAATTTCTAGTAAATACTGGGCCATCTTACTTAGACCACCACAAAATCTTAGTCATTCCAGGCCAGAATTTGGGCCATCTTACATAGCCCGCTTTTTAATGAAACATTGTCATTTTTCATGTGGGCTAAGTTAACATGGCCCATTTTTTCTGAGAATTACATATATACGAATTCGCCTGTTTCATATGGTCTAAGTCAACATAGCCCATTATTGCACAAAGATGAGGTTACAAATTCAGGCTTATTGAGTATGGCAAAATATGTATTTTTGGGCCATCTGCTAACCTAAGTCAAAGTTTATAAGATTTGTATAAAACTATAAAAACATTCTCCATGGGAGCCTCACATTGCGTGATTCCATGGCAGTGCCAGTTATTAATTTGTCTTTTACTACAGAGTCATGATCTGAGAAGCAAGCAGCTGAAAAATCAAAACTGTCAGGTGAACAGAAAGATCCTGAGCGACTTCGAATGCTTCCAAACGCACAATGTAACAGAACCCTTCACAGCACTCAAGATTCAAAAACACATCGCTTCCTCTTGAGGCAGCATAAGAGCTCTTCTTCTGTGTCTAATCTTTCGTAGGAACCAACATCTTCAGTAGACAGAAACTGAGTATAATTGTAAGTTATGTCCATAGAACTGGTTGATCATAACCTAGGAAGTCAAACGATGAGCCTGCCAAGTGCCAACACAGAAATGGTTCTTTGTATCTAGAATACAATTTGAAAGGACTTCATATAACACTCCATAATACGCCTCAGCACTTCATCATGATTTCACAGAATCTCAGTAATTCAGTAACGCCATAAGTCCATAGAACGCTTTCCAAACTTGCAAACACACCGGATCACGCCAAAGCTCTCCAGATCGCTTCCATGTGCTCCAATTCGCTTCCAAGCTCTCTAGATTGTTCCCCAGTTCTCTGGATCGTTTCCAAGTGCTCCAAATGACTTCCTAGCCTTCCTAGCCTCCCAAAAAACTTCCAGGTGGCTTCCGAGCTCTCCAGATCGCTTCAAAGCCCTCCAAAATGTTTCCAAGCACTCCTGGTTGCGTCGAATTCTTCCTAATTGCTTCCAAGCGCCCCTGATCGGTTTCATATCCTCCTGATCACTTCAAAGCGCGTGTCGCTTTAGTCGCTTCCAAGTGTCTTCCAAGCTTCTCAAGTACTCGCTATAGCTTCCAAGTGCTCCACATTGCTTACAAGCACTTCTAAGCTTCCCTGATCACTTCCAAGCTCTCCAGATTGCTTACTGGCGCTCCTGCTTGCTTCAAGGTGCTCCTGGTTTCTGCCTAGTACTCCTGATTGCTCTTAGCCCACCAGGGCGCTACCAAATGCTCTCGATCGCTTCCAAGTGGCAAGTGCTCCAGAGCACTTCCAAGTGCTCGTGATCGCTTCCCGTTCTAAGCGCTTTTGATCGCTTCCAAGCTTTGCAGATTGTTTCCAAGGTCTCCAGATCGCTTCTTAGCGCTCTTGGTCGCTTCAAAGCGCTCCTGACTACTTCCAAGCACTCCTGATCGCTTCCAAGCGCTCCTGATCGCTTCAAAGCGCTCCTGATCGCTTCAAAGCGCTCCTGATCGCTTCTTAGGCCTCCTGATTGTTTCCAAACGCACTTGATCACTTTCAAGCGCTTTTGACCGTCTCCAGGCGATCTTGCTTTGTTCCAAAATCCAAACCCCCTTGTTTCGTTCCATGCACACCTGGCCGCCTCCAAGTGCTCCTGATAGCTTCATAGCGCTCCTGATTGCTTCCGCCTTCCAAGCCCATAATAGCGTTCGCAAGTGCTCCTTTTAACTTCCAAGTGTCAAGACCACTTCCAAGCATATTAGAGTGCTCCAAGCACTTCAGAACGCTTATGAGTGAATCACTGACTCAGATCAGCTCTTCACTCTTCGGACTACTTCGGATTGCTTCAATAGCCTTCAATACTCTTAAACCTACATATAAGTAGTTATAAGGAGTGCTTGGAAGCGATCAGGAGGGCTAGGAAGCTATCAGGAGCGCTTGAAAGCAATCTGAAGCGATTGGAAGCAATCTGGAGCAATTGGAAGCAATCTGGAGCGATTGGAAGGAGCTAGGAGTGCTCAGAAGGAATAAAGAGCGCTTGGAAGTGATCAGGAGCGCACAGAAGCAATAAGGAGCGCTTGAAAGCAATAATGAGCGCTTGGAAGCGATCAGGAGCAAACAGAAGCGATTAAAGGAGCGCTTGAAAGCGATCAGGGGCGCTGGGAAGCAATCAGGAATGCTTGGAAGCAATCTGGAGCAATTGGAAGCCAGGAAGCACTCAGAAGCGCTTGGAAGCAAGGGGGGGGGGCCAACCTCGAAAAACCCCGGGTGGATATAAAAATTGGCAAATGGGGGTTTAATTTTTCGGGGTTTATGGGGGTAAAAGGAGGCTAAACTGACGAAAATAGCCGTTTTTCGGTTGGAAAATATCGATTTTCTTACAAAATGGTACTACTTAAGTTGTGTTTTTTCGGCTTTTCTCTCAAATGGTACCATATCTGTTGACGATTTGTTGCCCTTTTCTGAAATAGTACCATTTTTGTTGACGACTTTCGGCCCTTTTCTGAAATGGTACCATTTTTGTTGAGGAATTTTGGGCCTTTTCTGAAATGGTACCATATTTGTTGAGGAATTTCAACCCTTTTCTGAAATGGTACCATATTCGTTGAGGATTTTTTGCCTTTTTCTGAAATAGTACCATTTTTGTTGACGATTTTCGACCCTCATCTGAAATGGTACCATATTTGTTGACGATTTTTGGCCCTTTTCTGAAATGGTACCATTTTTTTTGACGATTTTTGACCCTCATCTGAAATGGTACCATATTTGTTGAGGAATTTCAACCCTTTTCTGAAATAGTACCATATTTGTTGACGATTTTTGGCCCTTTTCTGAAATGGTACCATATCTGTTGACGATTTTTTGCCCTTTTCTGAAATAGTACCATTTTTGTTGACGATTTTCGACCCTCATCTGAAATGGTACTATATTTGTTGACGATTTTTGGCCCTTTTCTGAAATGGTACCATTTTTGTTGAGGAATTGTGGCCCTTTTAGCCTTTTCTGAAATGGTACCATTTTTGTTGAGGAATTTTGGGCCTTTTCTGAAATGGTACCATATTTGTTGAGGAATTTCAACCCTTTTCTGAAATGGTACCATATTCGTTGAGGATTTTTGCCTTTTTCTGAAATAGTACCATTTTGTTGACGATTTTCGACCCTCATCTGAAATGGTACCATATTTGTTGACGATTTTGGCCCTTTTCTGAAATGGTACCATTTTTTGTTGACGATTTTTGACCCTCATCTGAAATGGTACCATATTTGTTGAGGATTTTCAACCCTTTTCTGAAATAGTACCATATTTGTTGAGGATTTTTGGCCCTTTTCTGAAATGGTACCATATCTGTTGACGATTTTTTGCCCTTTTCTGAAATAGTACCATTTTTGTTGACGTTTTTTGACCCTCATCTGAAATGGTACTATATTTGTTGACGATTTTTGGCCCTTTTCTGAAATGGTACCATTTTTGTTGAGGAATTTGGGGCCCTTAGCCTTTTCTGAGGGTACCATTTTTGTTGACGATTTTTGACCCTCATCTGAAATGGTACTATGTTTGTTGAGGATTTTTGGTGCAACCATATTTGATGATGATATTGGGCCTTTTTCTGAAATGGTTGACCATTTTTACAGGATTTTGGTGAGCAATTTTGAAACTTTTTTCTGAAATGGTCATGAGCTTTTGTCGAGAATTTTTGGCCCTATTTTGAAATGGTCACCAGTATCTACAAATTTAAGCCCCAAAAACCCCAAAGTGGATATAAAAAAGCCAAATAGGGGTTTAATTTTTCGGGGTTGAAGGGGGTTTTTCGAGGTTGCCCCCCCCCCCAAGCAATCAAGAGCGCTTGAAAGCAATCAGGAGTGTATGAAAGCAATCAGAAGCGTTTGGAAGCAATGAGGAGTGCTTGGCAGCAGTCAGGAGTGCTTGAAAGCAATTTGGAGCAATTGGAAGCAATCTGGAGCAATTGGAAGCAATCTGGAGCAATTTGAAGTATCTAGGAGTGCTCAGAATCGCTGAATTGATCAAGAGCGCTTGGAAGTGATCAGGAGCGCACAGAAGCGATAAGGAGCGCTTGAAAGCAATCAGGGGCGCTTGAAAGCAATCAGGAGCGCTTGGAAGCAGTAAGGAGCACTTCAAGAGTAATCTAGAAGTCTAGAATGATTGCAAGCACCCAGCAGTGCCCGGAAGCAATCAAGAGCGCTTGGAAGTGATCAGGAGCGCACAGAAGCGATAAGGAGTAGCTTGGAAGCAATCAGGAGCGCTTGAAAGCAATCTGGAGCAGTAAGGACCACTTCAGGAGTAATCTAGAGTGATTGGAAGCACCAAGCAGTGCCCGGAAGCAATCAAGAGCGCTTGGAAGTGATCAGGAGCGCACAGAAGCGATAAGGAGCGCTTGGAAGCATTCAGGGAGCGCGTGAAAGCAATCAGGAGCGCTTGAAAGCAATCAGGAGCGCTTGGAAGCAGTAAAGAATACTTCAGGAGTGAACTAGAGTGATTGGAAGCACCCAGGAGTGCCCGGAAGCAATCAAGAGCGCTTGAAAGCAATCAGGAGCGCTTGGAAGCAGTAAGGAGCACTTCAAGAGTAATCTAGAAGTCTACAGTGATTGGAAGCACCCAACAGTGCCCGGAAGCAATCAAGAGCGCTTGGAAGTGATCAGGAGCGCACAGAAGCGAAAAGAGCGCTTGGAAGCATTCAGGAGCGCGTGAAAGCAATCAGGAGCGCTTGAAAGCAATCAGGAGCGCTTGGAAGCAGTAAAGAATACTTCAGGAGTAAACATTGGAAGCACCCAGGAGTGCCCGGAAGCAATCAAGAGCGCTTGAAAGCAATCAGGAGCGCTTGGAAGCAGTAAGGAGCACTTCAAGAGTAATCTAGAAGTCTACAGTGATTGGAAGCACCCAGCAGTGCCGAGAAGCAATCAAGAGCGCTTGGAGGTGATCAGGAGCGCACAGAATCGATAAGGAGCGCTTGGAAGCAATCAGGAGCGCTTGAAAGCAATCTGGAGCAGTAAGGACCACTTTATGAGTAATCTAGAGTGATTGGAAGCACCCAGCAGTGCCCGGAAGCAATCAAGAGCGCTTGGAAGTGATCAGGAGCGCACAGAAGCGATAAGGAGCGCTTGGAAGCATTCGGGAGCGCTTGAAAGCAATCAGGAGCGCTTGGAAGCAGTAAAGAATACTTCAGGAGTAAACTAGAGTGATTGGAAGCACCCAGGAGTGCCCGGAAGCAATCAAGAGCGCTTGGAAGTGATCAGGAGCGCACATAAGCGATAATGAGCGCTTGAAAGCAATCAGGAGCGCTTGAAAGCAATTAGGAGCGCTTGAAAGCAATCAAGAGCGCTTGGAAGCAGTAAGGAGCACTTTGGGAGTAATCAAGAGTGATTGGAAGCACCCAGGAGTGCCTGGAAGCAATCAAGAGCGCTTGGAAGTGATCAGGAGCGCTTGAAAGCAATATGGAGCGCTTGAAAGCAATCAGGAGCGCTTGAAAGCAGTAAGGAGCACTTCAGGAGTAATCTAGAGTGATTGGAAGCACCCAGAGGAGTGCCCAGAAGCAATTAAGAGCGCTTGGAAGTGATCAGGAGCGCTTGAAAGCAATATGGAGCGCTTGAAAGCAACCAGGAGCGCTTGAAAGCAATCAGGAGCGCTTAGAGGCGATTTGAAGCATTGCTTGAAAGAGATAAGGAGCGCTTGGAAGCAATCAAGAGCTATTGTAAGCACTCAGGAGTTCTTGAAAATGATCTGGAGGGCTTGGAAGCCGTCATGAGCGCTTGGAAGCGATCAGGAGCGCTTGAAAGCAATCAGGAGTGGTTTCAAGTAATCAGGAGCACTTGGGAAGAGTCAGGGGCGCTTTGAAGCAATCTGGAGCGATTGGAAGCAATCAGGAGCACTTAGAAGCAATAAGGAGTGTTGAAGGTGACCAGGAGCACTTGGAAGGAGTCAGGAGCAATTGTAAGCACTCAGGAGCGCTTGGAAGTATTCATGAGCACTTGGAAGCAATCAGGAGAGCTTGAAAGCGATCCGGAGAGTAACGAAGTGATTTTGAGCGCTTGAAAGCGACCAGGAGAGCTTTGACGCAATTATAAGCGCTTGAAAGCGATCAGGAGCGCTTGAAAGCAATCATAACCGCTTGAAAGTGATCTGGAGTGCTTGGAAGCAATCAGGAGCGCTTGCAAGTTATGAGGAGCGCTTTGAAGAGCTTGGAACTTCCAAGCTCTTCAAAGCACTCCTGATAACTTGCAAGCGCTCCTTGCATCAAAGCCCTCCATCAAAGCCATCCAAATCGTTTCCAATGGAAGCGATTAGGAGGGCTTTGAAGCGATCTGGAGAGCTTGGAGGCGATTTGGAGTGCAATCAAGGGCGCTTTTAAGTGTTCTGCAGACACACTCTGAGTCTGGATACAGCCTTTTTTCAATAGAATTCAGTGGGCCAACTGACATTGGAATCGGGTTTGAAGCGTTTTTCTGGTCCATGTAACTCACCAAATGGAAATAAATGGGCCAAGTTTAATAAACTAAGAACTATTGACAGAAATATGTGGGCCAAATAACATGGCCCAAACTATGGGTGTTTTAAAAAATAGATTTTCTGGGCTATATATCTTAGCCCATATCTTTGTAACAAAATTAGAGGGCTAAGTAACATAGCCCAAAATTTTCTCTTCAAAAATGTGAAAAATGGGCCAAGTATCATTTTTCGAAAAAACTATCAAAATTTTTGCAAGAAATAATTGAAATTTGTATTGATAAAAACGTGCATCAGACGCCAAATAGCAATACCTTTCAGAGGAAAAAATTTCATGAAAATCCGAAAATCCAGTGAAAAATGGGAAAGTTTTTTCGATTATCTCAAAACTATGGTTTTGTACTTGGCCCGTTCTTGCATGTGCAGGTTCATATACTTAAACTGCACTTTGGGCCGTTTTAAGGAGCACCTAGGGCTAAAGGTCGACCTTAAACGGTTGTGTAATCCGGCCCTTAGTAGTCATTGATAACATAACTTAAAAATGAAATTGACAAAAAGCATCTACTTCGATTTTATACTCATTGTCAATGTCACCGGTACTACTGTTGAAACAAGAATAAGTTTGTTGCTCCTTATCGAATCACTGCCGGTTGCCACACTTGCAGGAAATCTGAAATGGTATCACTGTTTACGACGGTGGGGTGGACAAAGGGTCTCTCGCTATTTTGGCAAACAAGAGTCTGGCGTTTTAAATTGCGCCGCGTTGTCCACCCCTTTGTCCCCCCACGAAATAGCACAACTGTGTGCTTTTTTCCAACAATTGACTGGCAATCCCTAAGGCTCCCTACATTTTTGAGCTATCGACATGGGGTTTTTGTAATGCCTAGATAAATCTATTCTACACTGAAAGTCCATCTTCTTTTTTTGAATAAGGCCTCACAAGCTCGTCAATCAATCAATGTTCACGCAATTGGAACTCGACGTTTTTCAACATTTGTACATAATGAGACATTGCGAACGTTGTGATTGGAGTTCCCAGATGATCCTTATATCTGGATAGCTGAGTCTTTCCTCTATTGATTCCATGCAAGTTTTAAGAGAAATTTTGACTCTTTTGTCGTTTTCGAACAGGAACGTTGTTCTAATTGGCGACTCGTCGCTACCTACGCACAAAGTACTAGCAAAGGTGTCCACCCCACGTGCGCAGGGTGATAAAAGGAAGATCGAACCGATATAGTTATAGGAATTCTTGGATACGTATTTTATATTTTCATGCGTATCCTCATTTATTATCCGTAGATGCATTATTCAAATTTAATAAAATACGCATCGTGCATCAATTTATAAATATATAAATAAGATCATAATGCGGTCATAATATGTTCATAATACGTTTATGATACGTTAGATAGATAGATAGATAGTTGACGGAAGGCTTACTAAAGCCCCCGTAGTGCCCCCAACACACAGGATTGGAGGACATATATGCCCGACCATACCCTTCCAGAAACATTGGCCGACATGGTTCCTTGGTGGTATGCGAGCAGTAATCATATTTAGTACTCCAGTGAGTACGTCTCTGCATTAGCATAGCTCTAGTGCAATTGTTTATTGTTTATTGTTGTTGAGCTATGTTCAAATATACTGCTGCTATGGATGTAACTCCAAATAAATCTGAGTCCAATCACCACAGCTTGACTCTAGATGCATTGGACATTCAGAATGGTTTGATAAGAGACAGCAGTAAAACTACTGATGATGTGGTTCCATTTGAGGAGGAAGTTTCTTCATTGAAGCGCCCTTTAAGGGAGTCTTATGGCTATAGATCACCTGCATCCAAACCACCCTGCAATAAAAAGGCTTATGGTGTTTCAAAGGATTCTTGTCCATGTTTAGGAACTGCTAAGGAATGTCTTTGATAACATGTTCCTTGTGTGAACAAAGCTTTCATACTGATTGCGTTGGGTTAACTGGCTTAAACAAAATGGAGTGGAGCAACTGTTGACCTGGAAATGTTGTGTGTTATAAGCCGTCATTTCTTTCTGAATCTGTGATACCTACTAAAGAGAGTGTTAGAAAGATTATTCGTGAAGAACTACATGATGTTCAGAAGAAGATTGAGGATGTGGTAAAAAACTTCTCTCCCAAGGAACCCTAGTGCAAGTGGATGTAGCAAGGAAGATGTTACAAAATTGTTGCTAGCTATGCTGAGGTTACTGAGCGTAAACAGAAAAAGACACTGGAGGAGGTTGTGGAATCTCAGAAAAGGACTGTTGAAAGGATTGTGAAGGATGGGCAAAAACAATTCATAGAAGCAACAAATGGACCAGTTGCTATTAAAGAAGTTTGCATGAATATAAATGTAGAAACTATTGAAAGGGAGAAGAAAAGAAGAATGTTATTGTTAGCAATGTGCCTGAGCCAGCAACAAACCTGAGTGGTGAAGCAAGAAAGGCTAAAGACATGGAATACCTGTGTCATGAGTTAGATATGGACAGAAAAAGAAATTGTAACATGTTTCCGAACTGGAAAATTGCAGAAAGACACTAATGGCACTGTAAAACCCAGACCCATTGTTGTTGTTTTCAAAATGAAGAGATAGCAAATTTTGGCACAATGACAAAGAGGCTTTAAATCTAATGCCCACTGGGTGAACCCAGACCTATGTAGAGCTGATAGAGAAGCTCAGTTTTTTCTGAGGCAAGAGCGAAGGAAGAGGCGACAGATGTTGGAAGAGAAAAAGCAGAAAGAACAGGAAACAAGCAATTAAGGGTTTATACACAAATGCTAACAGACTGATGAATAAGCTTTTCAGAGCTAAAATGATCATTGACTCTGAAAACATTGACATTGCTTGCATTACAGAAACACACTTCCATGAAGAAATACTGGATGCAGAGATTAATCTTCCTGGATTTACTGTTTTCAGAGGTGACAGAAATTTCAAACTGGACCGCACAAAGAAGAAAGGCAATGAAACAAGTGAGGGCGGTGGCTCAGTGATATATGTCAAAATCACATTGCAACAGTAGAGAAATCACATCATTCATCCCATGACTCTACTTCTGTTACCATACAAACTGAAATAGGAAAAATTTTGATTGGGTGTTTCTATCGTTCATCTTCTGAATGAAGATCAAAACTCTGAATTTTTAGATAAATTCTTCAGATTGCTTCATGTGATAACCAAACTGAAAAGATTTTGTTAGAGATTTCAACTGTCCAGATATCTCTTGGCTCTCTGGCAATATCATAGGACCAAAAACTCTATTGACAAGAACATCAAAATACAACAGATTTTTGTTGAAGGTATTATAATGCTGGCTATCATGGCTTATTACTAATGAAAAACAAGATGCAGAAAAGTGGGTAATACAACCAAGAAAGCACAATTGACCAGATATTCTTGTCAGAAGAGTCACTCTCCAATGATTTTAAAGTCGTGCCTCTTGGCAAGAGTGATCATGTTTCAATGATAGTTGATCTAAAGGGGGGTTTTTTGCCATCAATTTTCTATATAAACAATGTCAATGAATTTCGAAAGCAAATATAGTGCGCGGCTCAATTTTTGAAAGAGGGGTGAGTAAGTACTTTAAAAGAGTTATGGCCCAAGATAGCGAAAAAGGAACGGTCTAGTTGTTGTCTATTTTAGAAAATGGAACTGAAAAAGAATAGGAATTAATGATAAATGGAATAGAAAAACGGTGCTTAAATATGAAAAATAATAGAAAAATGGTGAATAGGGATTAAATTACAAGATATGGAGAGGTACGAAAAGATCACGAATCACGCAATGATTTACTATCTAAAAAGCAACTCATCCATAAATTTGACTAGTTCAATAATCAGTTTTATACAGTAAGCTGACGTGCCGTCAATGTCTTTTGATGTGTGTACGTTTTGAAATAGCCAACCTTTTCTTCCAATCCAACCAAAGTCCATAATCGCTCTAACCAACTTGCAATCTGGTGCAACTTGAGTTTATCCGAGCAGCTCAGAAAAAGGTCATCAGGAGGTCCGACCACCGCGCTGGTGAGTATTCACCAAAGAGTTTGACCAATTGCGGCTGTAGCCAGCGACCGGTGGGTTGTCCGGTATCAAAGCAACATAATTTGACAAATTGATTTTTAAACGAATCAAATGTTTGAGCTGTTTTAACTGCGCCTGGTATAGTGTCCACAGTTTGGGTCCTTGACTGCAAATGATCTGTCATAAAGCGTTCGATTACTACAGCCCTCCGACAGAGAAGGTGGGGCTGTACCTTGCCTCGATGTCTCCCTTGAATCTTCGATTCACAGCAATTTGGTACAACTTATGGAGAATCTTCCACATCATCAGAATGATGTACCTTTCTCTTCTGCGTTGCAGTGACATCAGCTTTAGCTTAACTAGTCTTTCCCAATAGTTGAGATGACGTAGACCAACTACCCGACTGGTGAAAGTTCTTTGAACCCCTTCTAGAAGCTGGATCTCAGTGACCTTGCTAGGGTTCCACAGGGGACAGCAGTACTCTAGTGTACTCCTCACCAGTGACTTATACATGGTAGTCATGACCATACTGTCTCGAGTTTTGAAGACACTGAAAACCCATGATAGCGTGCTCCTAGCTTTGACATTTGGTGGTTGCAATATGTCTGGACCAACTCAAATCACATGATACCTGAACACCAAGATCTTTTAACGTTCTCCACAGGGTAAAGAGATTCATCGTTTGAAACCTTGTAAGTCAAAGCTTCAGTGAAGAAGGGAGTTCGAGGAATGAGCTTTTCCTGTTATGGAAGTGATTCAAGAGCTCAAATTTCTCATGAAGTTCCATGTGTTATTTTCACGGGACCAGTTGAGAATTCTGTTCAAGTCTTCCTAGCTAGTTATACAGTCGTCATAGCAGCCAATCTGTTTGGAAACTCGAGTGTCGTCTGCAAAAAAAAGCTGACCCTGGATGCAAGCACAACACGCCCAAATCATTTATAAACAGAATGAATAAGAGCGGCCCAAGGACACTTCCTGAGGAACACCGCTGAGCACTTTGGCGATGACTGAGTGGACACCATTGAGAACCACCACTTGGTCACGGTCCGTGAGAAAATGACTGAGATCCACGTAATTAGCTTTTCAAAAGCCATATCTCCTTAGCTTCTTGATAAGAATATCCAGATCCACTTTTATCAAATGCTTTCGCATAATCGAGATAGATTGAGTCTGTATCTTGACCCCTGAGTAAATCCTTCGAATATGTCGTCAAAGTGGTCGAGCATTTGAGTCAGGCAGCTTCTATTAGATCTGAAACCGTGCTGCTTATCTGTCAGTAGATTGTTCTGATTCCAGATGGTGAATCATGTGTTTTCTGACTACTCTCATAGACTTTACAACATGTGAAGTTAAGATAACAGGTCTGTAGTTAGCAGCTTCACATCGGCTACCTTTCTTAAATAACGGAGTGATGAACCCCTGTCTTGTAGAACTTTGGCACAACGCCAGATGACATGGACTCCGACCACAGAAGATAGATTGGCAAACTGAGACTTGTTGCACACATTTCTTTAGGAGGATGGCCGGGATACCATCGGGTCCAGGGGCAGAGTCAAGTTTAATTTCAGCTATAGCTTCCTTTTATGCCCTCCTGTGTTAGTTCCATTTCAGTATCACTACTGGCGAGTGGTGGCACAGTAAAGGAAGGAGCTGACTTTTTCGTACAGTTAGGGTCGCTGAAAACAGAACAAAACTGTTGCTGAAGAATGTTAGCCATCTCCTTTCTGTCAGTCACCAGTTCCTTGTCAGCATTCAGGAGAGTGTTGATTCTGTGCTTAACTTTGGAGAAGGATTTAGCGTAGGAGTAGAAGGTGGAGAGGGTGAGTAATTTTTTAAAAGAGTTACGGCCCTAAGATAGTGATAGTCGGAAGGGAAAAAGGAACGGTCTAGTTGCTGTCTATTTTAGAATGGAACTGGAAAAGAATAGGAAATAATGATAAATGGAATAGAAAAAACGGTGCTTAAATATGAAAATAATAGAAAATGGGTGAATAGGATTAAATTGGCTAAGATATGGAGAGGCACGGAAAGAACACGAATAATAAACACTGGTAAGTTAAATGCCATACACGTGTGATCAATTTGCTCCTATATAAACAATGTCAATGAATTTCGAAAGCAAATATAGTGCGCGGCTCAATTTTTGGAGAGGGTGAGTAATTTTTTAAAAGAGTTACGGCCCTAAGATAGTGATAGTCGGAAGGGAAAAAGGAACGGTCTAGTTGCTGTCTATTTTAGAATGGAACTGGAAAAAGAATAGGAATTAATGATAAATGGAATAGAAAAACGGTGCTTAAATATGAAAATAATAGAAAATGGGTGGAATAGGATTAAATTGGCTAAGATATGGAGAGGCACGGAAAAGATCACGAATCCTCACGAATGATTTACTATCTAATTAAAGCAACTCATCCATAAATTTGACTAGTTCATTAATCAGTTTTATACAGTAAGCTGACGTTGTCAATTGTCTTTGATTTGTGTACGTTTTGAATTCAGCCAACCTTTTTTCTTCCAATTCCAACCAAAGTCCATAATCGCCTTCTAACTAACTTGGTAACTTGGTAGAGTTTATCCGAGAGTCGAAAAGGTCATCAGAGGTCCGACCACCGCGCTGGTGAGTAGTCTACCAAAGAGTTTGACCAATTGCAGCTGTAGCCAGCGACCGGTGGGTTGTCCGGTATCAAAGCAACATAATTTGACAAATTGATTTTAAACGAATCAAATGTTTGAGCTGCTTTAACTGCGCCCGGTATAGTGTTCCACAGTTTTGGTCCTTGGACTGCAAATGATCTGTCATATAAAGGCTCTGATTACTTACCAGTTCGGACTTAGACAGAGAAGGTATGAGGGCTATTGTACCTTGCCTCGATGTCTCCTTGAATTCGATTCCACAGCAATTTGGTACAACTTTATGGAGAATCTTCCACATCATCAGAATGATGTACCTTTCTCTTCTGCGTTGCAGTGATATCAGCTTAGCCAACTAGTCTTTCCCAATAGTTGAGATGACGTAGACCAACTACCCGACTGGTGAAAGTTCTTTGAACCCCTTCTGAAGCTGGATCTCAGTGACCTTAAGGGGTTCCACAGGGGACAGCAGTACTCTAGTGTACTCCTCACCAGTGACTTATACATGGTAGTCATGACCATACTGTCTCGAGTTTTGAAGACACTGAAAACCCATGATAGCGTGCTCCTAGCTTTTGACACGGTGGTTGCAATATGTCTGGACCAACTCAAATCACATGATACCTGAACACCAAGATCTTTAACGTTCTCCACAGGGTAAAGAGATTCATCGTTTGAAACCTTGTAAGTCAAAGCTTCAGTGAAGAAGGGGAGTTCGAGGAATGAGCTTTTCCTGTTATGGAAGTGATTCAAGAGCTCAAATTTCTGCTCATGAAGTTCCATGTTATTTTCACGGGACCAGTTGAGAATTCTGTTCAAGTCTTCCTGAAGCAGCATACAGTCGTCATAGCAGCCAATCTGTTTGGAAACTCGAGTGTCGTCTGCAAAAAAGCTGACCCTGGATGCAAGCAACACGCTCCAAATCATTTATAAACAGAATGAATAAGAGCGGCCCAAGGACACTTCCCTGAGGAACACCGCTGAGCACTTTGGCGATGACTGAGTGGACACCATTGAGAACCACCACTTGGTCACGGTCCGTGAGAAATGACTGGATCCACGTAATTAGCTTTTCGTGAAAGCCATATCTCCTTAGCTTCTTGATAAGAATATCCAGATCCACTTTATCAAATGCTTTCGCATAATCGAGATAGATTGAGTCTGTATCTTGACCCTGAGTAAATCCTTCGAATATGTCGTCAAAGTGGTCGAGCATTTGAGTCAGGCAGCTTCTATTAGATCTGAAACCGTGCTGCTTATCTGTCAGTAGATTGTTCGATTCCAGATGGTGAATCATGTGTTTTCTGACTACTCTCTCATAGACTTTTACAACATGTGAAGTTAAGATAACAGGTCTGTAGTTAGCAGCTTCACATCGGCTACCTTTCTTAAATAACGGAGTGATGAACCCTGTCTTGTAGAACTTTGGCACAACGCCAGATGACATGGACTCCGACCACAGAAGATAGATTGGCAAACTGAGACTTGTTGCACATTTCTTTAGGAGGATGGCCGGGATACCATCGGGTCCAGGGGCAGAGTCAAGTTTAATTTCAGCTATAGCTTCCTTTATGCCCTCCTGTGTTAGTTCCATTTCAGTATCACTACTGGCGAGTGGTGGCACAGTAAAGGAAGGAGCTGACTTTTCTGTACAGTTAGGGTCGCTGAAAACAGAACAAAACTGTTGCTGAAGAATGTTAGCCATCTCCTTTCTGTCAGTCACCAGTTCCTTGTCAGCATTCAGGAGAGTGTTGATTCTGTGCTTAACTTTGGAGAAGGATTTAGCGTAGGAGTAGAAAAACTTCGGGTTAGTCTTGATTCTTTCTACTGCTCGTCTTTCTCCTTGATCAAGGTGGTGGATAATAGCCTCCTTTATGTCGTAGGACACCAACCCGATCTCATCTTCAAGTTCCTTGATTCGGGCCGCGTCGCCCGAGCACTTTGCAGCAGAGAGTCGACCTCTGAGCTTCGACTTTCTGCGTCTCAAGGAATTGTAAAGTTTAGGTCGACCAGTTGGTGGTCGTTTGCGAGGGACATTCTCCAGGCACATATCGAGTAGTTATTGATTGAATTTAGCAGGAAATTCCTCGAATGAGCATGTTTCTCGCAATTCTGTCCAATCCACATCATCGAAGAGCTCGTTGAGTAGGACAAAGTCAGCTTGATTGAAATCCAGAGACCTGAAGTTCATTTCATCGAGATATGCTGCCTGCGCATCGTCCATGGCACCGGGATTGAAGGACAGAATAACATTCACCATTTCATGATCCGATAGCTCTGTAGATTCAGCTTTGACATCTGAAATAAGTCTGTCATTATTACAGAAAACGAGGTCCAAGATGTTGCTCCATCTGGTGGGTTCTGTTACCATTTGACTGAGCAGGAATGTAGACATGAAGTTCAGCAGACAGTGAGCTGAAAATTTCGACTCAGACGTTCCTCCGCTCAAAACATTTAGGGAGTCCCAGTCAATCTGAGGCAGGTTGAAGTCGCCTGTAATGAAAATGTCATAGTCAGTACTTGGGAGACTTTCGATAGTGCACTTCAGGTGCTCTATCAGGTTAGAGAAGCTTGAGAAGCTTGCATCAGGCGGTCTGTATGCCACTGCCACCAATAGCTTCGCAGAAGGGTACACATTACAGACAGCCTGGCAGAAACCGTCATCGTAGCACTCCGACGAAGAGATGGGGAGCGAAGAAAGTGAGTAAAGTAGAACTCCGCCGCCGTTCCTTTTATCGCGGTCACTCCGGTAGCCTGGGATCTGCAGTTGAGCGTCACTGATGAAGATTTCAGCCACGACTCCGTGATGGCAATAAACGGAAACATCTTCCCCGAGAGCCGATTCTCCTCAACATGCCCAATGAGGTCATTGAGCTTCCATCTGCCGACACTCTGCGCAGATGGGTTGAGGCTCCTAGCATTTAGTAGTAGGAGTGATGAGAGAACGGGAGCCATTAGACGATTCGTGCACGTGGGGTGGACACCTTTGCTAGTACTTTGTGCGCAGGTAGCGACGAGTCGCCAATTAGAACAACGTTCCTGTTCGAAAAACGACAAAAGAGTCAAAATTTCTCTTAAAACTTGCATGGAATCAATAGAGGAAAGTCTCAGCTATCCAGAGATATAAGGATCATCTGGGAACTCCAATCACAACGTTCGCAATGTCTCATTATGTACAAATGTTGAAAAACGTCGAGTTCCAATTGCGCGTGAACATTGATTGATTGACGAGCTTGTGAGGCCTAATTCAAAAAAAGAAGATGGACTTTCAGTGTAGAATAGATTTATCTAGGCATTACAAAAACCCCATGTCGATAGCTCAAAAATGTAGGAGCCTTAGGGATTGCCAGTCAATTGTTGGAAAAAAGCACACAGTTGTGCTATTTCGTGGGGTGGACAAGCGTGGGGTGGACAACGCGCGCGCGCAATTTAAAACGCCAGACTCTTAGTTTGCCAAAATAGCGAGAGACCCTTGTCCACCCCACCGTCGTTAACAGTGATACCATTTCAGATTTCCTGCAAGTGTGGCAACCGGCAGTGATTCGATAAGGAGCAACAAACTTATTCTTGTTTCAACAGTAGTACTGGTGACATTGACAATGAGTATAAAATCGAAGTAGATGCTTTTTGTCAATTTCATTTTTAAGTTATGTTATCAATGACTACTAACAAGTTATCATATAATATGCGCATATACAGCACACGTCATCACTGGATGGTGATGCAGTGTACCTACTTAGATTTAGAATGTAATGTACATTGCACACCCTTTAGTACATTAAAGCATTAAACAGTGTGGCGGTACTTCAGTACAACATTCATGTTTTTCACAAAACTCAATAGCAGGGTGTTAATCTCGTGATTGTACACAACTAATTATGCGATGTAATTATGAAAAGTAACATTTTCAGGCAGAGGTGCCGATGAGCCAATGGGACTTCAACAGCAACGCGGTGATGAAGGTACATTCAAGGCATTTCACATGAATAAGATTACGTACAGAGCAGGCTATAGGTACAATACACTCTATATAAGGTGAGCAAATGTATATCTATATACAAGCATGCTGATCACATGGTTTTGTCCCGCATATCATAGGTATATACATCCATAGCAACCACACGAGTTCCCATAGCAACCGACCTAAAAATCGAAAATTTTTGGTATTTTTGACGTTTAGATCTAGGCCACATTTTCTGTTTTGATTACTCATCATACAGGATAGATATAATTTCGATTTTGTGAAAAGTTTCATTAGGTAATCATGACCATTCAACGCTTAGTACTTTAGTAGCAGTGCGCTGTTTCTGAGTCTCATGATAACTTAGGTATATTTCAAAATTTTTAATTCTTTCTGAGTTGACTCAATTACAAGCAGTTTAATGAAGCTCGAGTAATTTGAAAACTGCTTCTAATTGAGTCTACTCAGAAAGAACTGAAAATTTTGAAATATCTGTTTCGGTACTTCAATACAACATTCACGCTGCACACAAATCACAACAATATGTTATTTTCCTTTCTGATTGTATACATGGATCACATCACAATTTGATCGTAAAAACCTCTTGAACCCAATTTTTGTCGATTTGAACTTCAAAATCTATCTTGAAATGAATCAATATCGATCCCCTACTGACCCCTGGTGAACCCCCACTGACCCCATGGTGAACCCCTACTGACCCCCATTTGTGCCATTTCTAACGAAATGCTACCAATTTTATCAATGAAATTCGGCACATTTTTGATAAGTTGCAGTCGCAGATTTTAACGCAGATATTCAAATTGAGTTAAATTCTTCTGGGTTCATCGTGGTTTTTAAATGTTACCCTTAAACCCCGTCAACTCGGTATTATTAAAAAGCACTTGATCTGTCCTGTAGTTTGTAGTTAGATAGGTATATAAAATATAAATGTGACTGACGTGCGAAATTTAACGGCAGATTATTACATCTATCACATGCCCGGAATCAACACTTCATGAAATGCATTTGATAACGATCAAAATGACTTAATTGGCGTGGACTTGATACTACCATTTACATTTTACAAAGAATGGCTGGAAGTTCTACGAATTAAAAGCGAAAATGGCAATAAACAAACTAATGCTGTCCGTTTATTAATTAAATAAATAATTACTATTTCTGAAAGGTGCAAATCAACGGATTAACGACGGACCAACTTTAACACTTAAAGAAAATTTAAGGGTACGAAATGAACAAAAGTGTTCGAAATCAATGTGAGATCAAAATGCAATATAATGTTGTGGTTCTTAAATTGTCACTGTAAAATGTACATCATGTTCATTGCATCGCCATCCATTGATGACTTTGAAGTCAGTACCACGATTCTACCATGTGACCAGCACTGTGTGTATACTGTATAATTGTACATGCAGACATTCTGCCATCGCCTACCAGTTTACCAATATAGAATTGGTCCATATATTTACACCATGTATTATGTGATATATATATATATCACAGGGTGCGCCAAAAGTCTTGACCCCTTTTACTTTTTTGATCATTCGAAAAATACAGCCGATATTTCGATTCTGTAAAAATATTCTTTAAATTGTATAACCAAAGAATGGCGAATTCTGAGATTTCTAGGTTGCTATGACATCCATAGCAACCACAGGGGTTCCCATAGCAACCGACCTAAAAATTGAAGATTTTTGGCATTATTGACATTTAGATTTAAGCCACATTTTCTGTTTTGATAATTCATCATCCAGGATAGATATTTCGATTTTGTGAAAAGTTTCAGTAATCATGACCAGTCAACGCTGAATATCGAGATTTTCAGGTTGCTGTGACTTTCATAGCAACCACACAAGTTTCCATAGCAACCGAACTCAAAATGGAAAAATTTGGGAAAAACTCGCTAATTGCCATTCATTTCAATGCTATTGTTGATAGAAAGGGTAGTAGACAATACAAAATGTTGAAATACAGTTAATCTAGCTCAATAGGGGTTCAATGCATGTTCGATGTAGTCTTCTTGGGTGGAATTTGGGACTTGTTTAATTGTAAATCCTTGAATTTGCTATGGAAACTCGTGTGATTGCTAAGAAAGTGAATAGCAATCTGAAAATCTCGAAATTGAATGGTCATGATTACTGAAACTTTTCACAAAATCGAAATTATATCTATCCTGTATGATGAGTAATCAAAACAGAAAATGTGGCCTAGATCTAAATGTCAAAAATACCACAAATTTTCGATTTTTAGGTCGGTTGCTATGGAAACTCGTGTGGTTGCTATGGATGTATATACCTATGATATGCGGGACAAAACCATGTGATCAGCATGCTTGTATATAGATATACATTTGCTCACCTTATATAGAGTGTATTGTACCTATAGCCTGCTCTGTACGTAATCTTATTCATGTGAAATGCCTTGAATGTACCTTCATCACCGCGTTGCTGTTGAAGTCCCATTGGCTCATCGGCACCCCTGCCTGAAAATGTTACTTTTCATAATTACATCGCATAATTAGTTGTGTACAATCACGAGATTAACACCCTGCCATTGAGTTTTGTGAAAAACATGAATGTTGTACTGAAGTACCGCCACACTGTTTAATGCTTTAATGTACTAAAGGGTGTGCAATGTACATTACATTCTAAATCTAAGTAGGTACACTGCATCACCATCCAGTGATGACGTGTGCTGTATATGCGCATATTATATGATAACTTGTTAGTAGTCATTGATAACATAACTTAAAAATGAAATTGACAAAAAGCATCTACTTCGATTTTATACTCATTGTCAATGTCACCAGTACTACTGTTGAAACAAGAATAAGTTTGTTGCTCCTTATCGAATCACTGCCGGTTGCCACACTTGCAGGAAATCTGAAATGGTATCACTGTTAACGACGGTGGGGTGGACAAGGGTCTCTCGCTATTTTGGCAAACTAGAGTCTGGCGTTTCAAATAGCGCGCGCGCGTTGTCCACCCCACGCTTGTCCACCCCACGAAATAGCACAACTGTGTGCTTTTTTCCAACAATTGACTGGCAATCCCTAAGGCTCCTACATTTTTTGAGCTATCGACATGGGGTTTTTTGTAATGCCTAGATGAATCTATTCTACACTGAAAGTCCATCTTCTTTTTTTGAATTAGGCCTCACAAGCTCGTCAATCAATCAATGTTCACGCGCAATTGGAACTCGACGTTTTTCAACATTTGTACATAATGAGACATTGCGAACGTTGTGATAGGAGTTCCCAGATGATCCTTATATCTCTGGATAGCTGAGACTTTCCTCTATTGACTCCATGCAAGTTTTAAGAGAAATTTTGACTCTTTTGTCGTTTTTCGAACAGGAACGTTGTTCTAATTGGCGACTCGTCGCTACCTGCGCACAAAGTACTAGCAAAGGTGTCCACCCCACGTGCGCAGGGTGATAAAGGTGTCTCCGTATTGCTACATTCTTCTTTTTTGCGTAAAGGCTTTAGATTTTTTGTGGTTAACGCTCAAAGTTGGAAAAAGGGTCGCGAAAAACAAGATCGAGTTTTAGATTTGATTCACCAGTTGAGCGCGTTGCTATGGATACATGGGCTAGCGCGCGCAAAACTGCACGTGCATTTTCACGAATAATCTGCCATTTCGTTGTTGTATATTTTGGAAACGTTTCCGCTCTTGAAATTCATAATTTATACGTTCCCAATAGAATTTTCGAGTTCGGTAAAAAGTTTTTGACCGAAGACTAACTTATCACCGTCGTATGAGAAATGGTAAGAGTTGTTCCATTATGAAAATTAGCGGTAATTCTTTCAAGAAAACAATTCGATGGTTTGCTGCGAGTATTCGACGGAATGAGGAATTCAATTATTTACTGAAGCTAGAAGTGGGTTATGAAAAGATAAAAATGCAAACAATTTTGATTTTAATGAGCTCGGATTCAAATTTGTTGCCCATCTATTCTCCTAATCTGAACTTAAGATTAAAAAACATTATTTTTGAGTTCTTCTTATTTAACAGCTGTTTGTTCGAGGTTAATATGCAATCGTAAAATTTGGTCTATATTTTCATTTATTTTCAGAGCCCTTATGTGAATATTTCGTAATTTCGTTACGTTGCACCCCCACCCCCAGTAACAAAAAATTGCATCAATGACTAACTTAGTTTAAGATAATAAGATATCACATTTGACACTTCCAAACTTAAAAAAACCGCAATTGTTCATTTTATTCCAATTTCATACGTTTCAATTGTTTTTGTCATTAATTTTCATGATTCAATATTATAGGATAATCAAACACACTTAGGATACGTTTATATGAATTATCACACGAGCGAAGCGAGTGTGATAATTCGAATTATTGCTCGAGCCGAAGGCGAGTGCAATAATTCCAATTATCACTCGAGCCGAAGGTGAGTGTGATAATTGATATAAACGTATCCTTAGGGTGTTTGATTAATCTATTATATAACGTGAGAAACGGGCGGATATTTACACTGGTTTTCCCATAAGAAAGCGATTTTAGAAGCCTTTATGTATAAAATCCTTTGAACTAGAGGGCCTGAAATTGAATCTTGAAAGTATGCTTCGAAGTTGCCGGGAATTTTAGATTAGATGGTGAAGAGTGGCTATGTATGTTTAAATTTGCCGTATGAATAAAAACGCAAGTCCGAAATATTCATAAACTTTGGTCATATCTTTTGATTCAACTAGGTACTATGTGATGAAGTGTTTGCCGATTGAAATGTATGACAACGTCAATATTTCTTAGGCTATGACAAAACAAAATAGAAAGATCATTTCCTTGTGTGTAACGCAGTAACGGATGCACATTAATTGGCGAATTGTGGGCACATTCAAACAAGCGACATTCACCAACGTGTACACTGTACAACAAGTATACAAAACACCAAAAGAAGAAAACATCACGCCGAAGCAACAAAATATAATATGTATACACTCGTGTATCATGATATACACATGTTGTGAGGGTAAGTGTTCCTTGTGGCACGTGCGTGCGCGGCTCATATAACAAGTATACATAAAATCATGAAACAAAAACAAGATAACATGCATAAGATGTATACACAGGTGTATCGTAATTGAGTGAAAGCAAGTAGTCTTACTGGCACGTGGGTGCGCGGCTCATATAATGACCAACAAGTATACATAAACTCATGAAACCAAAACAAGATAACATAATATGTATACACTGGTATATCGTAATGGAGTGAGAGCAAGTGGTCTTACTGCTTTACTGGCACGTGCGTGCGCGGCTCATATAACGACTAACGTGAACGGTGATTGCATAAACTCATGAAAACAAAACAGGATAAGGTAAGATGTATACACTGGTGTATCGTAATGGAGTGACATCATTGACCTAAAAGTCAGGTTCAAATGATTTTATATAGTAAACAAATACGAATAACAAAATTCTAAAGGTTTAATTTTTGGGGTGTGATAATTCTTCAAAGGTGTGATAACTGTTCTTTGAGGGGTGTGATAACTGTACAGTTATCACACACTTGGAAAAATTATCACACCCCAAAATTTCGAAAATTTTAAAATCTTATGTAAAATGTAAATCGACCATCAAAATTAATTTTTGAAGCCGTTATATAACAAAAATTATCGGAGCAAGAATTATATAACGATCGTTATATAATATTATTTATGAAACTTGCGTTGTGGCTCATGAATTTTGAAAATACTGCGTACTTTAATGTCCATTTTTTCAACTTTTCAAGTCTAAGAAACCAGGGTCCTGACTAGGGCAATTATATGCTGGCATGGTGGTGCCCTGTAGCCAGCATTGAAAGGGTCGGGTGTCCTGTGACCCAGAAGGCCCAACGGGCCTTCTAGTTCCATTTATAATGCGATTGTACAATTTCTGCGCTATGCCGCCATAAGTTAAGACACAGTAGGTGATTTCAGTTTTTTTAAAGACACAACGTGAGCTAACCGACTCCTATTTATGAGAGCTAAAGAGAATTGTCAGTTTGTCTTGAGATATTAGCCAATATTTGACCTCATTCAATAGTAACTACAACTAGATGGACTGGACATCTGTAAGAACTATAGTAGCGCCAATGTGACAAGGAAATTTAAAACAGTCCAGGATACTATTCATGCGGACATGCTACGATCAAGTATCATTGTTTCGGGGAAATCTAAGCGAGCTGCACACGCCACAAAAATAAGTGTTAGATAACTACTGTTAATGTCCAGAGTGAGAATCTTTCACGAAGAAAACAAAAGGGAGGATTTGCTCCGTCTGTGACTTGATGTTTTGGGATATCTCCTGAACAGTCTTCTTTCTGGTTTCCGGCACCAGTAGCAGAGCAAAAACAAACCAAAGTAACCCCATGGCTCCGAAGATGATGAAAGTGTACCAACCTACTTCCTTGAAGATCGAGTCATACGAGAAGAGGATGATGAGGCCGCAACTCCAGTTGAATCCGATGCAGATACTGTTGGTCCTGCCCCGTGTCTCAGGCGTGGTTATCTCATTGACAATAAGCATGGGTATAGGTCCCAGGCTGGCTGAAAACCCGATGATGAAGATGAATACCGAGGCAATGGCAAGCTGTACATTCCACTCTCCTTGGCAACCCCACTCACCAGAAGCACAAGACTGAGCCACTGCCAGACTGACATGAGACCCTGCAGTTACCAGGAATCCGATGAGCAAGAGGGGTCTCCTACCCAGCCTGTCCGTAGTAATAGCAGCTATCACTGCTGTCCCCAGATTCACAAGTCCAGTGCCAAAGGTTGTAAGCTCCTTGCTGGATACGTTGAGTTGTTCAAATAACGAGGGTGTGTAACTCAGGACCACACTGAAAGCACTCAGTTGCTGTGCACTGTGCAGCCCGATGCCAATGATGAGGGCCAGTCTGTGGCGAGGTGTACAGAGGATCTCCATGAAGGACAGGACTGCGGGGGACTCATCCATCTCTTGCTCCAGATCCCTCACTTCTTCTGGCACCAATCTCCTGCGGTAATGTAGCAGTGAATTGACAGCCTGTTCGGTATCCTTCTTGTTGACTGCAAGGAATGGAGGCGGCTCAGGGCAGAAGATGAGGATCAGGGTCTGGTATAGGGCTGGTAGGACTGGGAAGGCGAACACTAGCCTCCACCCTAATTCACCGGATCCCATGACTTGACTTGAGCTAATGAGCAGGGCCAGTAGAGATCCAACTGTGAGGAGAATGCCCCACAGCATTCCCACAAAACCCCTGATAGCCACGGGGGCTATCTCAGCAAGGAACATGTTAGTGAGTCCCGAGCTGACCCCTACTCCAAAACCCACGACTATCCTACCAGCGAGTAACATGGCCGGGTGCTGGCATGTTGCCATAAGCACACTCCCCAATATGAAGGGAACAGAATTGAACATCAGACCTCGGGTTCTTCCCACGTTATCAGCAATGTAACCCCCAAGGAGAGCTCCAATCAAACCCCCGATAGGGTTACCGCTGATAATAGCACTGATGTAGAGGTCATCGGTATCAAAGTGAGCCTTTACTCGGGCCATGGTCAGAACAACCACAGTGAAGGAGTAGCCGACTTGGAATGCCCCTCCTGATACCACAGCGGAGATAGCGAGCCAGAACTTTAGACTGCAGTTCCTGAATCCGTTATCCGATCGCGTTTCTTTGTCAGCCCCTTCTTTCATAGTCTCTGGAGAACTCAAATGGAGTTGGTTTCTTTATTCTTTATTATAGTACTGTGATACAATTATAAAGTTTGAAGGAAAGATCTATCATCTCATCAGATCTCGAAGCAAAAAGGGAAAAAGCAAACAACAATGAAATTAATATTTTGGTCATATGAAAGTATACCAATGACCCCCTACTGACCCCCTGCTGACCCCTACTGAACCCCTGCTGACCCCCTGGGGAACCCCTACTGACCCCCTGGTGAACCCCTACTGACCCTTTGGTGAACCACTACTGACCACTTTCTGATCATTGTTTCAATTCTTATCATGAGTGATTTTGAACATCTAAAAGCACTTCAAATTTTACTTTGTCTTATCATGACGCTTGACATGTTATTTATGTTAGTTATGGCAAACATAACTAACACAACTAATATAGCTAAAATACTAACATAGGGTGTGTTTATGGTATTTTGTCGTGTTGAGGTTGCATCGGTCGACTGGTCATTTGCCTTAATACTTTGTGATAAGGCATAGTAAAATTTAAACTGCTTTTAGATGTTAAAAATCACTTAACTGAAATATCGGATAATTGTTTATGAGCCGCATAATAGAATGAATAATTTTCTTTATTCTCTTCTTAGCTCAGCGAAGTGAAACGAACCCCCTCTGAAATTCAATTAACTTCGTCGAATCTTCAACGTCATCAGGAAATCTGACAATGATATAGAATTAACTTTATTAAATGAAAAATGAAAAATCATAAAAATTAGAAAATTAGAAAAAGAAAATTCAGAAATTCGAAAATTGCTAAAATTAAAATAAGTAAATAAATTAATGTGGAAATCTCAGAAACTAATCGTAAAAATTATAGAGTACAAAATACATAATTCAAGTTTATGATACCGAGCATAAATTATACAGCCTAACATATTATATACAGCCTAACATCCTAATCGGTCGACATGGATGTATCGGCATGGTGGCGGTTACATCACAATAAAATACTAGCTTACTAAAAAAACGGAGCGAGATAACTAGTTCACGAGGTACCTTTGTAGCGATTTGCATTCTTCCTTGTCATTTATCTCGGGTTTTTCATTAAATATGTAATACGCTTCATAAACTTTACGTAAAATTGTATTCGATACAGTAATTAATAATTCAAAACTTAAATTCGGTGTCACACCATTATGGTATTGTCTATGATGAACAGCCATGGCTTCATCCCTATTGCTAGTAGTCTCAGGGTGTGTAGCGTACCATAAGTGTTCTGAGACGGTCATGAAGTGACCTAGAACTCTCGCCAACGTATTGTTGTTTGCAAATGTTACATGTTATACGGTACACTGGGTACATTATAGCGCAGTTCACGCCCTCTGGCAGTTTTGGGCAGATACCACAGTTCGTTATGATGCACTGTTTCTTGTCATGAGGTCGTGAACTGCAAAACAGCTCGCTGAGCTTCTTGCCTGGGATGAAGATGACGTTGATGGGTAGGTCCAGTTTCCTCACAAATTTCACAATCTCTGCTGGGTGACCCTCATGAAGAATGTTTCATCATGCCCCACAGCTCTCCAACATCTCAAGCAGAAGGGGTGCCCTTTTCAACGTCCATTTTTGAAAGCACCTCCTGACAATATTGCTGACGCTGAAGACGCACTCAGACGACTCAACAGATTTGTTATGAATCAGATAAGTGGAGCTAAAGTCCCATTTAATCTCAAGCATGATGAAGCAGTGGGTCTCAAGTCCCTTCGTTCTAAGAAGGATCAACTTCATTTCTCCGTTTCGGACAAAGGGGGGGAATTCGTCGTCATGGACCGGGTAAAGCACCAGGAACTCACAACACACCACATTGCCACAGCTGGAGTCTACAAGCATGTTCCCCCCACTTGCAAATACAAAGGAGAAGTTCGTCAAGTTGCACAGCCATCGGATTTATCTTATCAAAGACAAATCAAATCCATGGTATCCACGTTGGAGAATCAGGCGAACAAACTCTGGGGTGATATTTGCGAGAAGAGGCAGTTGGGCTCAGATATTTTCGAGTTTTTCAAGACCCACAATACTTCATTACCAACAATGTATGTGCTCTTGAAAACTCATAAATTCAACCCTGCAGACATTGGACCGGACTCTAACATGCTGGATGTATGTAAAGTCAGACCAATAGTGTCATGCTGTGGATCCCCGACTGAGAAATTGGCGTGGTTGTGCACTACAGTTTTGAGCCCTTTGTTGGATTTTGTTCCCAGTCATCTCAAGAAAACTCATGACCACCTCGAGGTGTTATCCAAACTTTCTAAGGAGCAACTTAAGGACTGGAAGTTCTGTAGTGGTGATGTGTCCTCCCTCTACACGAACATTGATATCATGGGATGTGTTGATGACATCATGAATCTTGCATCAGAACACCTCGACAGTTTTGATTTGTTAGGTCTTCAGCTCGTGGACATTCATCAAATGCTCGAGTTTGTATTTGGAAATGCATATTTTATTTTTAACAGAAGATTATATCTACAGTTAGTGGGACTATTCATGGGCTGTAAACCGAGTCCAATTGGAGCTATTGTGCGTATGTACACTTTTGAACGTAGGAGTGTATATACAGATGTACACTATCTATACTATGTCCCGTTTAAGTTCGTAAATTTCAAGTAAACATTTTCATTCTTAGAAATTGACTTATGGACAAATGACTCACGTCAATTCAGAGCAAAATGATGAACATTTATGGTGAATCAACTTCTATAACTGTTGTTATTGACACAAATTGTCCATTATCTCTCAACTTAAGACGTCAAAAGAGCAAAATTACCCATTTGCAGTTTCTTGAATCCCTTCATTTTAGCTCGTTCCAGGAAAGTCATAGAGGTAAACAGCTATTGATTTCTATTGAAAATGTTTCTTTTGAGTGTCAGCCATAGCCAGAAATCAACGGGAGTCAAATCTTGGGAGTAGGGAGGCCATGACACGAAGATATGTTTCCTTACTGCTCTCTTTGGCGAATGCAGGCCAATAATGGCTCGATTTTTGAGTGCCATTAGAGGTGTTCTACTAACTTGCATGAACCATGACGACTTCAGCATGTGTTTCTACATCACCTGACGCAAAAACCACGACAGATAATCATAGCAAATATGCCCATTTACCTTGTTGTGGGAGCCATTTTCGTGAATTGATTAAGGAAAATGAAGATTTTGGGGCTAAAAGCGCCTCAAACCATGCCGTAAATTGGTGTAAGCTGACTTCCAAGACGCTGAACAGTGTCCCTGTTAAACGTCCGAAAATATTGATGCCAATTCTGGGATATCCTATGACTGTAGAACCATGATTTGTCCGGAAACAAACCAAGGGTATTATGCGCTTTTCTCTAAGCACGCCCCTACAGGCTGCGAACTAGGCCTTCCTATGCTTCTCTATCAATCAGATTTAAACTTTTGCCTCATGGGCTTCCATCAGAATTCTCTGACGAACAATCGTGAAATTTTCAGCTTCAATAAATGATGTTTGGTTGATGTTTTTTGAAATTATGGGAGCTGGTTTATTTGAAATGAGGTTTGCACGCTTTCCACCTCAGCTTCTTTGATCGATGATTCCCGTCGTTTCCGCTGTCATGAACAGTTCCATGGTCATAGAATTTTTCGTTGATACACTGGAGAGTACCAAGGGTAGGTAAAATTTTGGTGTGGTATCCAGGTTGCTTCCTGGATGACCATTGAATTATTCAAAGTGATGACTTCAAAATATGTACGTTTCAATAACATGTATTTTTTCCTGTTCCCAATCGCGTTTTTGTTTTACAAAAAGGCATTGAGAAAAGGTTAGCAGAGATCGTGTTTTGTGGGGGTTGTGTGTATACTACCTTTACGCGTACTGTTAAATCTGAAATAGGTGGTGTACCGAATTTGGTCGTATGCGCGTGGTATGTATGTCACTTAGCTTCAAGCATCCGACTACTCCTTTATAATATCACTCGCGCCAATATAGCTTGGTGTAGTGGCATTCTGTACCGTTTGCACTGCAGCTAGCTTGCAGTTATCCGGGTTCAATGCTCTGTTCATCGTAATATCGAAACTTTGAAATTGATTTTCTTGAAATCTTCATCATTCTTCAATTTCTTCAAAATTTTCAATAATGAGAGTTACATGAATGCCTTCCGATTTTCTTGAAATTATCCATCATGTATTTACGATATTTGAATCTTTAGAGCTCTGGCCTCTGACTAGTGACTGTGGTATTTGAGCATTAGCAACATAACATCAAACAGCAGAAACTTGTAAGGACAGGAAATAATGTGATTTCGAATGGAAACGCTTGATAAATGATAATGCGCACGCTTGATAAGGCACGAGACGATTCACAAAAGCACAAAGCTCAAAAAGGAAACAACCAAGAATGAATGCGTACGCGCGCAAACAGAACATGGCAGGTGTTCATGAATTTTGCGCGCGCAGTAAAATGCACGTGCGACTTGTGATCACGTACGACCATATAATATTGCTATTTGCTTCATAGAATTTCAGCGCATGGCGCTCGCCGAGGTTAAAGAAAAACGAGCGTATCTATTCTTTCCAGTTTATACTTTAACGAATGGAATATTCATAAAATTGATTCATAAATCATAGTATTGCGATGTTCAAAACAATGAAGCGTTTTATCGTCAACTCATCGAGAAATCTTGTCAGTAAGCGAGACAGGCAATGGTGACGGCGTGTTTAATATTTAATTTACATCTTTAGTTTCAGCACTGTTTGGGACTTTCTCCATTCCACGAGTTTTAAGATCCCTTGATTTCGCTGATCTGACATTGCTTTTGAATATGAAATTAGACTTCAATTATATTCTATTTCTAATGACGGCGTGTTTAATACCAGCCCCAGGGAACAGGAAATTAAGCGCCTGCATACGGGAACAACGGGCACAAGAAATAAGCCGGCAGGCGCATTTCTTGTTCACTCTTCCAGTCAACGTGAAGAAATATGGACTCAAACTTGTGAAAACCAAATCAGACTAAGATATGCCTAAATGTTCACCTATTTTCTCCAATCTACAGGCCCATTTAGGGTTTTATCTCTATTGTAGTAGATACAGAGTGTAATTCAAATTTACGAACTTAAACGGGACACACTATACCAGTTGTGGAACGGATTTATGGCAGATACGTTGATGATGCAGCAGCGGTGGTTAAGTCATTGGAGCAGTCTCAAGCACTGTTTGATAGCATTGCACAGCAGGATCCTGACAAACGGATTCAATGGGAGATTGATTTTCCAGAAACTGAGGAGGAATTCACCCCGTTTTTGGGAACCCAAATCAGAATCGGTGATGACGGAGAGGTCCAGCACAAGTACTACAGAAAGAAACAGAAGAAGCAGATAACACTGCACTTCAGATCACATCATACCACGAAAACGAAGGTGGAAGTAGCGAAGAGTTTTTACAGAACAGCAGACATAAGCTCTTCGTCTCCAGAGTTAAAGGAGGAACTCAAGTAGTCGACCACTTACTCCGGTGCAATGGTTATTCAAACCCGAGACAGTTGATAGACCATAAGCACAACTCAGCTTCATGTAAATCAAAAGACGGTAATGTTGTCCTGAAGCTTCCCTACATCTCTGAGACTGTTTCAGCAGAGATTGTGAAATTTGTGAGGAAACTGGACCTACCCATCAACGTCATCTTCATCCCAGGCAAGAAGCTCAGCGAGCTGTTTTGCAGTTCACGACCTCATGACAAGAAACAGTGCATCATAACGAACTGTGGTATCTGCCCAAAACTGCCAGAGGGCGTGAACTGCGCTATAATGTACCCAGTGTACCGTATAACATGTAACATTTGCAAACAACAATACGTTGGCGAGAGTTCTAGGTCACTTCATGACCGTCTCACAGAACACTTACGGTACGCTACACACCCTGAGACTACTAGCAATAGGGATGAAGCCATGGCTGTTCATCATAGACAATACCATAATGGTGTGACACCGAATTTAAGTTTTGAATTATTAATTACTGAATCGAATACAATTTTACGTAAAGTTTATGAAGCGTATTACATATTTAATGAAAAACCCGAGATAAATGACAAGGAAGAATGCAAATCGCTACAAAGGTACCTCGTGAACTAGTTATCTCGCTCCGTTTTTTTAGTAAGCTAGTATTGTATTGTGATGTAACCGCCACCATGCCGATACATCCATGTCGACCGATTAGGATGTTAGGCTGTATATATGTTAGGCTGTATAATTTATGCTCGGTATCATAAACTTGAATTATGTATTTTGTACTCTATAATTTTTACGATTAGTTTCTGAGATTTCCACATTAATTTATTTACTTATTTTATTTTTAGCAATTTTCGAATTTCTGAATTTTCTTTTTCTAATTTTCTAATTTTTATGATTTTTCATTTTTCATTTAATAAAGTTAATTCTATATCATTGTCAGATTTCCTGATGACGTTGAAGATTCGACGAAATTAATTGAATTTCAGAAAAAATTCGTTTCACTTCGCTGAGCTAAGAAGAGAATAAAGAAAATTATTCATTTTAAAAATCACTCATGATAAGAATTGAAACAATGATCAGAATGTGGTCAGTAGTGGTTCACCAAAGGGTCAGTAGGGGTTCACCAGGGGGTCAGTAGGGGTTCCCCAGGGGGTCAGTAGGGGGTCAGCAGGGGTTCACCAGGGGGTCAGCAGGGGGTCAGTAGGGGGTCAGCAGGGGTTCAGTAGGGGGTCACCAGGGGGTCAGTAGGGGTTCCCCAGGGGGTCAGCAGGGGGTCAGCAGGGGTTCACCAGGGGGTCAGCAGGGGGTCAGTAGGGGGTCAGCAGGGGTTCAGTAGGGGGTCAGCAGGGGTTCAGCAGGGGGTCAGCAGGGGGTCAGCAGGGGTCAGGAGGGGTTCACCAGGGGGGGTCAGTAGGGGGGTCAGTAGGGGGTCAGCAGGGGTTCAGTAGGGGGTCAGCAGGGGGTCAGTAGGGGTTCACCAGGGGGTCAGCAGGGGGTCAGTAGGGGGTCAGCAGGGGTTCAGTAGGGGGTCAGCAGGGGGTCAGTAGGGGGTCAGCAGGGGGTCAGTAGGGGGTCATTGGTATACTTTCATACGAACGCCGTGACTCACTCAGTTGATATCTACGTAACAAGGCACAAGACGTAGTAGCAAGATAGAGGATAAGGATAGTACAATCAACAACGCGTGGTATAAGTGCACATCTATCCGATGATCTAGCCAATGATTTACTCAGGTCAAACAGCTAACAGAATTACCATAGGGCATAGCCGTGTCTCATCTAGATATAATCACAGGAATTCAATTTCTCTGAAACAAGTATTTTTATCCATTCCTCGTGACATACCTTCCGTTTGACAGTGCTGCGTTGCATTGTCTCGGGCTATCATCGCAGAAGTTGTTACAGCAGTCTTAACTACAAAAGTACTAATAGCGATTGAAAATGTGAGAATTGGAACCACCAAGTGGACGTCTCAAACTTAACACTTTCAGTTACAATAACGAGTTCATATCAACTGCTATAGATAAGGGGCATTTATGCAAATATGCATCACAATTCACAGTGCTCACGTGCAGTGGAGTCAGAAAGATAAAGTCTGGGTCAATTGCATTATATCACTAAACAGATCCCCAGAATCCTTGATAACATTTCCCTGAACATCAAGCATATCCAACATATCCCTTAACATACCCCTTAACATATCCCTTGACATATCCCTTGACATATCCCTTAACATATCCCTTAACATATCCATGCTGGAATAGGTGACGAGACCAGTAGTGATATCCTGATTTGATTGATATCTTTCGCAATGCACTCCTGTTCTAACCCGATCGTAACTTGACGTTTGCCAAGTATAGGTAAGCCTCAAGTTACGATCTTACAGCATAATATTAATCCTCGGTAAAAACCGAGGCCGAGTCCTCAGCCGACCTCAAACCGAGAAGTTACTTTTTTGATGCTGACCGAGGTCGCGTCTTTAATAGTCCTCGTTATTTAATAACGAGGCCGAGGACTCGGCCGATCATTGGTCCTGAGTCCTCACTCTATTGTCCTGCCCTATAAGTGAGTGCCAAGCAGTGGTCGACCGGGGGCGGGATCTCAGCCGGGGCCGGGGCCGGGGCCGGGGATGGCGATTCAGGCCGGGGCCGGGGCCGGGGAAGAATTGAGAAATTTGACCGGGGCCGGGGCCGGGGAAACATCAATTTAGCCGGGGCCGGGGATTGCTGACCAAAGTTAGATTAATAAAATTGGGCCGGAGTACTTTTAAGACAAGAAATTGAATACAAAATATGCGCATGTAAAACTGACAGGTTAGGTATTCAATACACATTTAAGCAAAAGCACGGAAATTCAATGATATGTAGGGGTCTGTAGAGGCCAGGCGGCATCCCCCAGAAGCCAGACAACCTTAGCAAATAGAATTATTGCCACTTTAATATTTCAACTCAATTTCTCGTATTTTTCAAACAAATCTGGTCGAAGCAAAATCAAGACCGTCACTAAAATTCAATGATATGCAGGTGTTTGAAGTCCAGACCCCTCCATATCATTGATTTTCGGCGACGGTCTTTCTTTTGCTTCGACAAGATTCGTTTGAAAAATTCGAGAAATTGAGTTGAAATACTTAAGAGGCGAATATTCTATTTGCTCGGGTCGTGTGGCTTCTGGGGGCAGCCGCCTCCAGATTCCAGACTCTGTAGTCTGGAGGCAGCTGCCCCCAGAATCCAATGTCTTATCTATAGAGGTGTATGAGTATACTACAAACATAACAAAATACTGTACATCGATTTTCTAATTCAAGGATTGACATAAGAGGCGGAAGAGACTAAACTGTGAATCATCAGCGGTTACCCTACAGTTGTAAGGTCTCCCTGCCATCTGCGATGTCGGTGTCCCATCAGCAGGTGACAAAGGGAAACGGAGGGGTTTCGGCCCACGTACCCCTCACAGCTTACAACTGCAGGGCTGGGCCACCCAGGACTCCGGATTCCTGAGCAACACAGTTTAGAGGGAAGGGGGAGGAAAAGGAAAGAGTTCAGTAGAGGCAAAAGATCAATGAGTGTTAAATACGGGTGAAACATCTTAATGTTACTATCTAAAACCTGAAAGTGAAAGTTATTAAAATGAATGGGAGGTTACAGGCATCTGCCTGTCCAGCCAGACGACCTGGGCAAATAGAGTATTGGCCTCTTTAGTATTTCAACTCAATTTCTCGTATTTTTCAAACGAATCTGGTCGAAGCAGGATCAAGACCGTCACTGAAATTCAATGTGTATGCAGGGGTCTGGGGCGGCAGCCCTTAGAAGCCAGACGACCTGAGCAAATAGAATAATCGCCTCTTTAGTATTTCAATTCGATTCTTGATATTTCAAATGAATCTGGTCTAAGCAAGATCAAGACCGTCACTGAATTCAATGATATGCAGGGGTCTGGGACTCTGGGGGCGGCAGCCCCCAGAAGCCAGACGACCTGAGCAAATAGTATAATCGCCTCCTTCGTATTTCAGCTCGATTCTCGTATTTTTCAAACGAATTTCGCCGAAGAAAAATCAAAACTGTCACTGAAATTCAATGATATGTAGGGGTCTGGGGGCGGCAGCCCCCAGAAGCCAGATGACCTGTGCAAATAGAACAGTCGCTTTTATAGCATTAAGGCTCTATTTTTGTATTTTTTCAACATGTCTGGTCCTGAAGAAAGATCAAGAGTGTCGAGTGCCCTGGGGGCGACAACCTCCAGAAACCAAGTGTTAAATCAGGCTGATAAAATAAATGCCTCAAAAGTATTTAGCCTTTTTAAAACAGTATTTTCGTCTATTTTCAACGTGTTTACATGTCTCGTCGAAGCAAAAATAACACAAAAGTTAAACTCTGATGATATATGCTGGTCTAGGGGTGGTGGTTAGAGGTCGATACAATTTTCGTGGGCATGGCTCCTATGATGGCCTGGCAACTCTCAAACATGATATCTGACCATAACAACTCATATCAAGCACATTTGAGGCCTTAAAACCCCATGCCGCCTCGGGCGACATTTGTCACATTTTTGTCACACAGCTTGCGACATTTCGCGCATTTATGGGGCGTGGAATCTGGGTGTGGCCACGGGCTGGGAATGGTTGATTTAGTGTCTAGGAACCCTAAATTAACTTTTAGGATCGAAATAAAATGATTTGGAGTGATTTTTCGGCTGAAATCGCCATGTCCACACTTGTCCCTTTTTGGCAACCAGATTGGCAGGAAAGATGGGACTTTTGGGCGTGGCTCAAGGTTGGGCGTGGCTTCTATGATGGCCTGGCAACTCTCAAACATGATATTTACCCATAACAACTCATATCAAGCACATTTGAGGCCTTAAAACCCCATGTCGCCTCAGGCGACATTTGTCACATTTTTGTCACACAGTTTGCGACATTTCGCACATTTATGGGGCGTGGAATCTGGGTGTGGCCACGGGCTGGGAATGGTTGATTTAGTGTCTAGGAACCCTAAATTAACTTTTAGGATCGAAATAAAATGATTTGGAGTGATTTTTCGGCTGAAATCGCCATTTCCACACTTGTCCGTTTTTTGCCACCAGATTGGCAAGAAAAATGGGACTTTTGGGCGTGGCTCTAGGTTGGGCGTGGCTCCTATGATGGCCTGGCAACTCTCAAACATGATATTTACCCATAACAACTCATATCAAGCACATTTGAGGCCTTAAAACCCCATGTCGCCTCAGGCGACATTTGTCACATTTTGTCACACAGTTTGCGACATTTCGCACATTTATGGGGCGTGGAATCTGGGTGTGGCCACGGGCTGGGAATGGTTGATTTAGTGTCTAGGAACCCTAAATTAACTTTTAGGATCGAAATAAAATGATTTGGAGTGATTTTTCGGCTGAAATCGCCATTTCCACACTTGTCCGTTTTTTGCCACCAGATTGGCAAGAAAAATGGGACTTTTGGGCGTGGCTCAAGGTTGGGCGTGGCTCCTATGATGGCCTGGCAACTCTCAAACATGATATCTAACCATAAAAACTCATATCAAGCACATTTGAGGCCTTAAAACCCCATGTCGCCTCAGGCGACATTTGTCACATTTTTGTCACACAGCTTGCGACATTTCGCGCATTTATGGGGCGTGGAATATGGGCGTGGCCACGGTAGTAAGGGTACGACTGTAACCCCCTGTGAACTAAATAGTTAAGTAGGTCTGAGAACGTTTTTCGGTAGTTCATAATCCATATATTCACCAGAAAAAAACTCCCCGGATTCCGAGTTGGGGAAACCCCTTTTTTGGACCCCTTTTTCTCCCGAATAGGGGCACAAACTTCAACCGACAATATCTCAGCTTCTGATTGAGATACAGGCCGTATCGTTATACCAAACTATGCAGGATGAGCACATCATAGGCGACGAAGCATAGTTTCAAAGTCCTAACCCCTTTCGTTTAAGAGTTATGGACGAAAAACCCCTTTTTAGCCCTACGCATAACCCCAAAATTGCCCCTAGTCAATAAATAGAATCTGAAGGACCTAGAGAACTCAACGAGGACACTACCCTGTGCAGAATCATCACATTTTGGGGGGTAGAACATGGTTTCAAAGTCATAACCCCTTCCGTTTAAGAGTTATGGACGAAAAACCCCTTATAAGCCCTATGCGTAACCCCAAAATTGCCCCTATTAATAGATAAAATCTGAAGGTCGTAGAGACCTGAACGAGGACCCTAACCTATGCAGAATCATCACATTATGGGGGGTAGAACATGGTTTGAAAGTCCTTACCCCTTTCATTTTTGAGTTATGGACGAAAACCCCATTTTTAGCCCCATGGGTAACAAAGTAACAAAATAGACCTCTTTCTGTGAACGTCGTAGAGCCGAGTAATGAAAGAAGTTTGTATGATTGAAATTGAAACCATTTGAAAAACTGGACGAATGATGGTCGGTGTTCTGATTGCTGATGGTTTCCTGGTGTGTTAATCCAGTGGAAGGAGCCTTTAATGAACTTAATAAAATATTATCAATAAATTATTATAATAGACAAAAAAAAATCATTTACTATTTTGCTAGGTTAGAATTTCGTGTGCCTTTTAGGATACAATTTGTTTGGCATTAAATCATCTAGAAGATCTTGAATCGGGTTTCAAAAAGGTCAGGCACACTACACCAGGTCAAAAAAGGTCAGGCACACTACACCAGGAGGAAATCCAAAGCTGTTAGACCGTGAGTCGCGCTCGATAATAATGACATAAAAGCCTATGACGACAATTTTGAGAATACTGAGATTTTTCAATTCATGTTATCAAAGCTTTTTATTCCACAATTGATCGGAAACAAGTTGTCATTTGTAAAGGTATCCTTGAACTAGAACGCCAACTTTATCATGGTATTGAGAGTTTAACGGGATATTTGTTTTGTGACAATGAAATTTAAGTAAGTTTCACATTCACGTTACGATCAAGGGTGCTGAGGTGTACAATGTTCATACGTGATATATTGGAGTAATCACACCCAAAAATATGACGTGAGGGTATCATACTGCACAACATATTGAATACTGACATGGTAGAGAGCATTCCGGGATACCGTGGGTATGAATGAAACTATAATATGTAGTATGTACCACAATGACGTGCCACGTTTTTTGGCTTTCTCAAGAGGATTCATAGAATGCATAGCTGCCGAACTGCCCTCCTTTTGGGAGGGCGCCCTCCCATGCCCTCCATTTGCCCTCCTTTCGGACCTTGCCCACCTTTTTGGAGGGCAAATCTGAAAATTTACCTATAATTCTGATAATTTACTCACAATTCTGAAAATTTACCTAATATGCACTATCTCGGGTCACATTTTTAGTCGTTCCCTAAAAAAAGGTCACCATTTTTTGAAAATTTACCTACCAAGCACTATCTCGGATCAATTTTGAAAATTTACCTACCAAGCACTATCTCGGATCAATTTTGAAAATTTACCTATCAAGCACTATCTCGAATCAATTTTGAAAATTTACCTACTGAACATCCTTAAAATTCATGTATAATTCACCGAAAAATCTAAAAATTTATAAAATTTATGAAAATTTACCTACAAATGTGAAAATTTACCTAATAAGCACTATATCGGATTCATTTTTAGGCGACGTCTCGCCATATATTTTCTCAAATACACCCACAGAAATTGCCCTCCCTTCAACGCTATTTGCCCTCCCAAATGGGGCAAAAAAGTGCCCTCCCAAAGAATTTTCAAGAGTCGGCAGCTATGATAGAATGTGTTTTATTTGATTATGAGTTGAACGTGGTTAGTATGACATTGAGTATTCAAATTACTTCGTCTCATAACTTCATAACATAAAAACTATTCCGGTCTATGCTGTAAATCAGATCAGGTTTATCCTAAACCCGATAGCAGCTCTAGTCGCAATCTATTGCAAAATAGAGACATGTTTACATTATAGAAAGTGGAACACTTTAAGTTAGCATTGTATGTTTCTAGCAGTAGCAGTAGATGAAATGTTTAAGATATATGTGATGTGTCATAATTATTCTTTATAAACTTCCTCTGCATTCTTTTAGGAAAAGGTTCGATTTTACAGTTATATTATTGTGGAATATCATGTCGTGTTCATTTGATTTTTATCCCTATCTTATATAACCAAGCTCTATTCCATTTTGGATTAAAAATTTCGGAGTTGAAAGAGGTTTTTTCGTCCATAACTCAAAAACGAAAGGGGTTAGGACTTTCAAACCATGTTCTACCCCCCATAATATGATGATTCTGCATAGGTTAGGGTCCTCGTTCAGGTCTCTACGACCTTCAGATTTTATCTATTAATAGGGGTAATTTTGGGGTTACGCATAGGGCTAATAAAGGGTTTTTCGTCCATAACTCTTAAACGGAAGGGGTTAGGACTTTGAAACCATGTTCTACCCCCCAAAATGTGATGATTCTGCACAGAGTAGTGTCCGCGTTGAGTTCTCTAGGTCCTTCAGATTCTATTTATTGACTAGGGGCAATTTTGGGGTTATGTGTAGGGCTAAAAAGGGGCTTTTCGTCCATAACTCTTAAACGAAAGGGGTTAGGACTTTGAAACCATGTTATACCCCCCATAATGTGATGATTCTGCATGACGTAGTGTCCTCGTAGAGTTCTCTAGGTCTTTCAGATTCTATTTATCAAAAAGGGGCAATTTTGGGGTTACGTGTAGGGCTAAAAGAGGTTTTTCGTCCATAACTCCAAAACTAAAGGGGTTACGACTTTAAAACTATGCTTCGTCGCCTATGATGTGCTCATCCTGCATAGTTTGGTATAACGATACGGCCTGTATCTCAATCAGAAGCTGAGATATTGCCGGTTGAAGTTTGTGCCCCTATTCGGGAGAAAAAGGGGTCCAAAAAAGGGGTTTCCCCAACTCGGAATCCGGGGAGTTTTTTTTCTGGTGAATATACTAATATATGGACTATGAACTACCGAAAAACGTTCTCAGACCTACTTAACTATTTAGTTCATAGGGGGTTACAGTTCAGAGCACATACGACCCTTACTACGGGCCGGGAATGGTTGATTTAGTGTCTAGGAACCTTAAATTAACTTTAAGGATCGAAATAAAATGATTTGGAGTGATTTTTCGGCTGAAATCGCCATGTCCACACTTCTCCCTTTTTTGCCACCAGATTGGCAGGAAAAATGGGACTTTTGGGCGTGGCTCCTATGATGTAGGGGGGTCACATGAAAAATCGACTTGGACAAATCCCCACAAAAATGGTACCAAAATGATCGGCACAATGAGTACTTTCAAATGAACTAAGTTTCGTTGGTCTTTGAGACAATTTGAGGGAGTTATAGGCTGCACGTGGTCAAGGAGCCGCGCTCAAAATAAGCAACGCCGAAAATTTGCTTCAAATTACGGATATCAACTGGCATCACAAAACTCGCGATTGAAAAATAAATCATCCCTCAAATTACAAGATAAAACATGGAAATGAAAGCTCGATAATTCCTCTAACATTCCTCGAAACTTTCAGGGCAATACATTGTGTGGAAGAAAAGTTATCAATCTCCAAAGTCAACCGGTCAAAATTTGGACGTATTTTGTTCATAACTCGGCTCAGGATAGACGTAGAACAAATCTGAAAACACTGTTAAATAGCGCGCAAGCGCCCCCGTGCATTCCCACGGCGCGCGCAATTCTAAATGTTGAAGCGTAGCACGTGCGCGCTGATTAATTTCGTTGTTTGGGTATATTTTGTCAGTTTCGCGTGTCGCAGTGAGAAAATGGGTTTTTCAAATTTCTATCTTCCCCATTTCTCATCGAATCATCATGAAACTTTCAGGAAAGTTGAAAAACATAATAAACAGCTTTCCTGACTAATTTTTTTCTGAAAATCGAATCATGAGACGAGATATGAGCATTTGTGTACACAAATTCTATAAATTGCATCATTTTTGTCCACAACTTCCGTGAGGAGCAAAATTTCCAGACAAAATTAGTCAGGAAACTCCTTTTATGTCTTCTACGGCATATATCCAAATTTCAGACAGAGCCCATTTATACCTTTTGAGTTATGACACTTTTAATGCGAAAAAATGTGTTACACTTTTTATCGTAATTTCGTGCTAGTACTTTGTGCGCAAGTACGCGATTGTGACGCCCCTATATGATGTCCTGGCAACTCTCAAACATGATATCTGACCATAACAACTCATATAAAGCACATTTGAGACCTTAAAACCCCATTTGAGGCCTTAAAACCCCATGGGCGACATTTGTCACAATTTTGTCACACAGCTTGCGACATTTCGCGCATTTATGGGGCGTGGAATCTGGGTGTGGCCACGGGCTGGGAATGGTTGATTTAGTGTCTAGGAACCCTAAATTAACTTTTAGGATCGAAATAAAATGATTTGGAGTGATTTTTCGGCTGAAACCCCATGTCCACACTTGTCCCTTTTTGGCCACCAGATTGGCAGGAAAGATGGGACTTTTGGGCGTGGCTCAAGGTTGGGCGTGGCTCCTATGATGGCCTAGCAACTCTTAAACATGATATTTACCCATAACAACTCATATCAAGCACATTTGAGGCCTTAAAACCCTATGTCGCCTCAGGCGACATTTGTCACATTTTTGTCACACTTTTGTCAAATGTCGCGTAAAACATCGCCTCCCAACTTAAAGCACAATTTGCCACAATTGGTACAATATTCTCTCATCGGAACATTATGATTCAAGAAGTGCAATTCAGTTCGTAAAACGTCTGACCTGAAGCAAAGAATCCCTTCTCAGCGAGGCACTCCACAGCACTATCGATATCGGAGTTACTGAACACCACCATGGCACTGCGTCCCAGTTGGGTTAGGGAAAGTGGTATGGGATACTGGAGACGAGATACCAAGGACTTAGATTCAGAGGCAGTTGTCACAGAACCACTGAGCATTGCAATGCCCCTATCAGAAACCAGGTCCTGAGTAAAGGGTAGATATTATTGGCATACATAGTCACAAAGGAGAGTATTCCATAACCAAGCACATTGCCAAAAAGTTCACCAGAACTTGGGGTGAGTTTCCTCGATGTACAAAAAAACAGTCAAATTTATTTTACAATATATATTCTATTATAAAATGATCATAATAATAGCATAAGGATGAATAATGTTGAGACTCAATACTGATCAACATACCTTCCTTGCTTTTTCTCCAATGACAACTGACAGGACTCCAGCTGGCAGACCCGCAGTTACACACAAGCTAGCGAACAGAAGCGTAGGCAGAGGTGACAAGGGGGATATCACTACACAGTTACCAGCTGCTATAGCAGGGATCACCTGAAAACAGGGGATGAGGTGACAAGGGGGATATCACTACACAGTTACCAGCTGCTATAGCAGGGATCACCTGAAAACAGGGGATGAGGTGACAAGGGGGATATCACTACACAGTTACCAGCTGCTATAGCAGGGATCACCTGAAAACAGGGGATGAGGTGACAAGGGGATATCACTACTACAGTTACCAGCTGCTATAGCAGGGATCACCTGAAAACAGGGGATGAGGTGACAAGGGGGATATCACTAAACAGTTACCAGCTGCTATAGCAGGGATCACCTGAAAACAGGGGACGAGGTGACAGGGGGTTATCACTACACAGTTACCAGCTGCTATAGCAGGGATCACCTGAAAACAGGGGATGAGGTGACAAGGGGGATATCACTACACAGTTACCAGCTGCTATAGCAGGGATCACCTGAAAACAGGGGATGAGGTGACAAGGGGATATCACTACACAGTTACCAGCTGCTATAGCAGGATCACCTGAAAACAGGGGATGAGGTGACAAGGGGGATATCACTACACAGTTACCAGCTGCTATAACAGGGATCACCTGAAAACAGGGGATGAGGTGACAAGGGCGATATCACTACACAGTTACCAGCTGCTATAGCAGGGATCACCTGAAAACAGGGGATGAGGTGACAAGGGGGATATCACTACACAGTTACCAGCTGCTATAGCAGGGATCACCTGAAAACAGGGGATGAGGTGACAAGGGGTTATCACTACACAGTTACCAGCTGCTATAGCAGGGATCACCTGAAAACAGGGGATGAGGTGACAAGGGGGATATCACTACACAGTTACCAGCTGCTATAGCAGGGATCACCTGAAAACAGGGGATGAGGTGACAAGGGGGATATCACTACACAGTTACCAGCTGCTATAGCAGGGATCACCTGAAAACAGGGGATGAGGTGACAAGGGGATATCACTACCAGCTGCTATAGCAGGGATCACCTGAAAACAGGGGATGAGGTGACAAGGGGGGATATCACTACACAGTTACCAGCTGCTATAGCAGGGATCACCTGAGGTGACAAACTACACAGTTACCAGCTATAGCAGGGATCACCTGAAAACAGGGGATGAGGTGACAAGGGGGATATCACTACACAGTTACCAGCTGCTATAGCAGGGATCACCTGAAAACAGGGGATGAGGTGACAAGGGGGATATCACTACACAGTTACCAGCTGCTATAGCAGGGATCACCTGAAAACAGGGATGAGGTGACAAGGGGATATCACTACACAGTTACCAGCTGCTATAGCAGGGATCACCTGAAAACAGGGGATGACAAGGGAGATATCACTACACAGTTACCAGCTGCTATAGCAGGGATCACCTGAAAACAGGGGATGAGGTGACAAGGGGATATCACTACACAGTTACCAGCTGCTATAGCAGGGATCACCTGAAAACAGGGGATGAGGTGACAAGGGGGGATATCACTACACAGTTACCAGCTGCTATAGCAGGGGATCACCTGAAAACAGGGGATGAGGTGACAAGGGGGATATCACTACACAGTTACCAGCTGCTATAGCAGGGATCACCTGAAAACAGGGGATGAGGTGACAAGGGGGGATATCACTACACAGTTACCAGCTGCTATAGCAGGGATCACCTGAAAACAGGGATGAGGTGACAAGGGGGATATCACTACACAGTTACCAGCTGCTATAGCAGGGATCACCTGAAAACAGGGGATGAGGTGACAAGGGGGATATCACTACACAGTTACCAGCTGCTATAGCAGGGATCACCTGAAAACAGGGATGAGGTGACAAGGGGGATATCACTACACAGTTACCAGCTGCTATAGCAGGGATCACCTGAAAACAGGGATGAGGTGACAAGGGGATATCACTACACAGTTACCAGCTGCTATAGCAGGGATCACCTGAAAACAGGGATGAGGTGACAAGGGGGATATCACTACACAGTTACCAGCTGCTATAGCAGGGATCACCTGAAAACAGGGGATGAGGTGACAAGGGGATATCACTACACAGTTACCAGCTGCTATAGCAGGGATCACCTGAAAACAGGGGATGAGGTGACAAGGGGATATCACTACACAGTTACCAGCTGCTATAGCAGGGATCACCTGAAAACAGGGGATGAGGTGACAAGGGGATATCACTGAAAACAGGGATGAGGTGACAAGGGGGATATCACTACACAGGGGATTACCATCACTGTTATAACAGGGATCACCTGAAAACAGGGGATGAGGTGACAAGGGGATATCACTACACAGTTACCAGCTGCTATAGCAGGGATCACCTGAAAACAGGGGATGAGGTGACAAGGGGATATCACTACACAGTTACCAGCTGCTATAGCAGGGATCACCTGAAAACAGGGGATGAGGTGACAAGGGGATATCACTACACAGTTACCAGCGCGCAGGGATCACCTGAAAACAGGGATGAGGTGACAAGGGGATATCACTACACAGTTACCAGCTGCTATAGCAGGGATCACCTGAAAACAGGGGATGAGGTGACAAGGGGATATCACTACACAGTTACCAGCTGCTATAGCAGGGATCACCTGAAAACAGGGATGAGGTGACAAGGGGGTTACCAGCTGCTATAGCAGGGATCACCTGAAAACAGGGGATGAGGTGACAAGGGGGATATCACTACACAGTTACCAGCTGCTATAGCAGGGATCACCTGAAAACAGGGGATGAGGTGACAAGGGGATATCACTACACAGTTACCAGCTGCTATAGCAGGGATCACCTGAAAACAGGGATGAGGTGACAAGGGGATATCACTACACAGTTACCAGCTGCTATAGCAGGGATCACCTGAAAACAGGGGATGAGGTGACAAGGGGGATCACTCACTTACTGCTATAGTTACCAAAACAGGGGATGAGGTGACAAGGGGGATATCACTACACAGTTAAAAGCAGGGGGATCACCTGAAAACAGGGTGACAAGGGGATATCACAACACAGTTACCAGCTGCAATAGCAGGGATCACCTGAAAACAGGGGATGAGGTGACAAGGGGGATATCACTACAGTGCAGTTACCAGCTGCTATAGCAGGGATCACCTGAAAACAGGGGATGAGGTGACAAGGGGGATATCACTACACAGTTACCAGCTGCTATAGCAGGGATCACCTGAAAACAGGGGATGAGGTGACAAGGGGATATCACAACACAGTTACCAGCTGCTATAGCAGGGATCACCTGAAAACAGGGGATGAGGTGACAAGGGGGATATCACTACACAGTTACCAGCTGCTATAGCAGGGATCACCTGAAAACAGGGGGATGAGGTGACAAGGGGATATCACTACACAGTTACCAGCTGCTATAGCAGGGATCACCTGAAAACAGGGGATGAGGTGACAAGGGGGATATCACTACACAGTTACCAGCTGCTATAACAGGGATCACCTGAAAACAGGGGATGAAGGTCTGGAATGCCACGATACAGCTGTGGCGACATGGGCCTATTATCTACTTAAATAGAGTCAGTGTTCGAATATAGAAAGAATAATACATGTGTGATGTGATGTATTGTTGGTATGGATCACCTGTTGAGCTATTTCTGTTACTGTTGCTACTTCAGGTAATAACACTCCTACGATCCCATATGGCTGGTAGTCTTTAACCTCAGAAGAAGAAAGCTCATAATTGATTGATTAGTTTTCTTCATTGCGTCAAAGAGATGGAGTGAATTTATTCACTAAGGTGAACACATACATGATAATGAATACGTTTCAGCACTCACCAGAAGAAGAAAGCTCAGCCCATCCAGTAAAGTGGTAGAGCGTTTGAATGAGATCAGGTAACATGACATTCTGACACTCCCGTATCGAGACACCACTACTCAGACACTCCATTACAGCCAGCAGTTTGCCTTGCTTCTGTAACTCACGGGTCACGCTGTAAAATGACACATATCGTGAAGGAAATAGAAAAGAGACAATCTAGAGGTATAATAACAAAAACAAATTTTATGGTTACAGATTAGAAGATAACAATCCAGGAGACTTCAAGACAATGTAATCTGCGGTATTCCGTCACCACTTAAATTCGATTTCGGATCTTGGGTGCCTCAGAAATGAAGAACATCCTGGATCACTGTTTTGAGAGGTACAAATAGGGTTTTTTGGACTTTACAGGAAAACAAAGGAAACCTGGCGAATATCATTGGTTCAGTGGTTTCAGGCGCATAATTTCTGACCAGATACACTTCTATTTGACCACCCATGAGACATCTAGGCCCAATAAGGGGCGAAAAAAGGAGTTTTAAGCCCAAAATGAGATTTTAACCCCCCATAACAGACAGAAAATGGCTGATTTCGGGATTCTGAAGTATGGTATGTCTTTCTTAGGTCGTCCATGGATGGCGTGCAAATTTTCAGCTCAATCGGCTAAAGCTTTTCGATTTCGGATCCTGGGTGCTTCAGAAATGAAGAACGTCCTGGATCACTGTTTTGAGAAGTAAAAATAGGGTTTTTTGGATTTTACAGGAAAACAAAGGAAAACTGGCGAATATCATTAGTTCAGTGGTTTCAGGCGCATAATTTCTGACCAGATACACTTCTATTTGACCACCCATGAGACATCTAGGCCCAATAAGGGGCGAAAAAAGGCAGTTTTTAAGCCCAAAAACGAGATTTTAACCCCCCATAACAGACAGAAAATGGCTGATTCCGGGATTCTGAAGTATGGTATGTCTTTCTTAGGTCGTCCATGGATGGCGTGCAAATTTTCAGCTCAATCGGCCAAAGCTATTCGATTTCGGATCTTGGGTGCCTCAGAAATGAAGAACGTCCTGGATCACTGTTTTGAGAGGTAAAAATAGGGTTTTTTGGATTTTACAGGAAAACAAAGTAATACTGGCGAATATCATTGGTTCAGTGGTTTCAGGCGCATAATTTCTGACCAGATACACTTCTATTTGACCACCCATGAGACATCTAGGCCCAATAAGGGGCGAAAAAAGGCAGTTTTTAAGCCCAAAAACGAGATTTTAACCCCCCATAACAGACAGAAAATGGCTGATTTCGGGATTCTGAAGTATGGTATGTCTTTCTTAGGTCGTCCATGGATGGCGTGCAAATTTTCAGCTCAATCGGCCAAAGCTTTTCGATTTCGGATCCTGGGTGCTTCAGAAATGAAGAACGTCCTGGATCACTGTTTTGAGAGGTACAAATAGGGGTTTTTTTTGGTTCAGTTTTTCACAAAGGAAACTCATATCATTGGTTCAGTGGTTTCAGGTTTTCCACAATTTCTGACCAGATACACTTCTATTCGACCACCATGAGACATCTACGCCCAATAAGGGACGAAAAAAGGCAGTTTTTAAGCCCAAAACGAGATTTTAACCCCCATAACAGACAGAAAAATGGCTGATTTCGGGATTCTGAAGTATGGAATGTCTTTCTTAGGTCGTCCATGGATGGCGTGCAAATTTTCAGCTCCAATCGGCCAAAGCTTTTTCGATTTCGGATCCTGGGTGCCCCAGAAATTAGAACGTCCTGGATCACTGTTTTGAGAGGTAAAAATAGGTTTTTTTGGATTTTACAGGAAAACAAAGGAAAACTGGCGAATATCATTGGTTCAGTGGTTTCAGGCGCATAATTTGTGACCAGATACACTTCTATTTGACCACCCATGAGACATCTACGCCCAATAAGGGGCGAAAAAAGGCAGTTTTTAAGCCCAAAAACGCGATTTTAACCCCCCATAACAGACAGAAAATGGCTGATTTCGGGATTCTGAAGAATGGTATGTCTTTCTTAAGTCGTCCATGGATGGCTTGCAAATTTTCAGCTCAATCGGCCAAAGCTTTTAGATTTCGGATCTTGGGTGCCTCAGAAATGAAGAACATCCTGGATCACTGTTTGAGAGGTAAAATAGGGTTTTTTTGGATTTTACAGGAAAACAAAGGAAAACTGGCGAATATCATTGGTTCAGTGGTTTCAGGCATAATTTATGACCAGATACACTTCTATTTGACCACCCATGAGACATCTACGCCCAATAAGGGGCGAAAAAAGGCAGTTTTTAAGCCGAAAAACGCGATTTTAACCCCCCATAACAGACAGAAAATGGCTGATTTCGGGATTCTGAAGTATGGTATGTCTTTCTTAGGTCGTCCATGGATGGCGTGCAAATTTTCAGCTCAATCGGCCAAAGGGCAAAGCTTTTCGATTTCGGATCTTGGGTGCCTCAGAACGTCCTGGATCACTGTTTTGAGAGGTAAAAATAGGGTTTTTTGGATTTTAAAGGAAAACAAAGGAAAACTGGCGAATATCATTGGTTCAGTGGTTTCAGGCGCATAATTTCTGACCAGATACACTAGGGGCAAAAAAAGGGGATTTTTAACCCCCAAAATGAGATTTTAACCCCCATAACGGGCAAAAAAATGGTGATTTCGGGTTCTGAATTTGGGTTTTTTTTAAAATAAATAAATAAATAAAATGTTCATTCTTAGAAAACCCTTTAATTAGGCAAATTTGAGATTAAAACCCCAAAGAGTCATCAAAAAAAAGTTTCCCCCTTTTCAAAAATCTCATAATTTTAAAATTTTAAAGGGGCAAAAAAGGGGCATATAATGGAAATAAAATTTTAAATTTTTATTATTTTCAGTTTTTTTAAAAAATTTAAATTGTATTTTTGTATTTATGTAAAAAAATTTTTTGGAACAAATATTTTTCAAATTTTTTTAAAAGTTTAAAATGTCACAAAAGAACTTCAAAAGCCCTAAGGGGTTTTTTTCCCAGACCTGGTGCAGCAGGGGGCTCTTTCGGTTCTTTCCAAATGGAACAAAAAAATTTTCCCAATAAAAAATTCCTCCTCTTCCAATCATTGCTATAGAGTTCATTGAATTCATCAATGTCAAATGATTTACAGTTTTCAAGCATATTTGATTGCCTTAATGAAAATCATCATTGTCATCATATTCGTGACCATTATCATGTTCCGATATATTTCTAAAAGGGTTGTATCTAGACTCAGCATTCAGTTTACATTGAGAACAATACGAGCTCTATTTATGACTACCATTGGATTTTGAAGCAATTTTGATGAAATATATTTTCGCATTGGTAACATTCATAAGCATTTTGACCAATGTTAATGTTTTTAATGCAGTGACTGCATTTTTCTTTAGTGTTTAGATTGAATTTTAACTAGGTTCCACCCCTTGCTGGATCTCCAGTGGGCCTGGGGGATCCAGCAACACTTGAGTAGGGTCGACCATTAACCCAGTTGGTTGGCAAATGACGGCGGTTCCCATCTCCAGCAGCACCCTGGCGTCTCCCTAGAACAGTTTGCTTGATGAATCCTGCAAGCTTCCTGATACCGGAGAGGTTGAGGTGAAGCAGGTCAGGTCGACTGTGTCGATCAAGTTGCTTGGATAGATTCCTGGAGAGAAGACCACTGCCATCCTCATCCAAGAAGTCATCGAAGCCCCTGACATGCTGCACCCCCAAGTCTCCACGAATCAGCTGTTTAAATATCATATCATTGAAATGTAATGCCCCCTTGTTAATTCGATGGCATTTAGTTGGAAGGATGGGGCAGACAAAGATTTTACACTTAGGGTTTAGTCTACGTATTTCTGTCAATTTAGTGTGGTAGAGACGGTAGATTGATTCAATGTCATGGGGACCATTGACATCTGGCTGCCTCACATCGTTAGTGCAGCCAGTTGCAAAGCTGATTGAACAGGTGTGCAAAGATACAGTATTGGAACCAAGTCTTATACCTGTAACCACTGAGCAGCTGCAAAGAGGGACAGATGTTAGTGATGGGGCAAGGCTTGACGTGAGTACTAGAGGCTTCTGGACGCCATTGGATAGAGCATTTACAGATATAAGGGTATGCACCCACAAGCTCAATCCAATGCCAACACAAGCCTATTCCAGATGTATAGGAGACATGAGGCTGAGAAGAAGAACAAATACAATGATAGAGTGATTCAGGTTGAAAAGGCTACATTCACACCACTAGTTTTCAGCACAACTGGTGGGATGGGCAACGAGGCAGCAAGGTTTCTGAAGCACCTGGCTGTGAAACTCAGTAATAAATCAGGTCAATCATACAGTGATACGGTTGCCTTTGTGAGACGCCGCTTAAGATTTGACCTTCTTAAGACATGTGTCATTTCACTTTGAGGTTATAGGGGTAAACCAAGAGCCACAGCAGCAGAAATGGAGACACTGGACCTCAATCTCATACCAAAAGCAGAGTATTAGCTGAACTTGGATCTAGTGTCAGCCAACAAGAATCATTGGTCATTATGGAACTATGAATATCTTTTGAACTTTCAAGTTTAATGGTGCCAGCTGTTCTTTTAACGAAAGTTCATACATATTGTTTTTTCTTTTCATACAGTGGGCTGTAGACACAGCTATTTTTCTGCATGATTCACCAATGGTAACATTTTTCTTGTTCATATTTTCATGTGAATCTGACCGTTTTTGGCCTTTTCTTTCCTTTTTGGGGCATTTTTAATGTCAGGGATTGTTTTTTTAACACTTGGTCAATTTGTAATGTTCAGGACAATATATTGTTATTTTAAACTTAAATTTTATTTATGATGCTTTGTGAAATTGTGATACACTATTGGTGATGCACCTCTAGTGCTTTCTCAGAATATATTTATACTATTTCATTCTCTTCGGAGATTTTTCAAAAAAATTTTTAAGAAGTCCATACCATATTATTTTGTAATTACAATCAAATTGAGTAATTACAATCAAATTTGAGTAAGAAAAGGCAAAAGCCCGCATAATCAAATTTGAGAATTTGAGCTATGTTCAAATATACTGCTGCTATGGATGTAACTCCAAATAAATCTGAGTCCAATCACCACAGCTTGACTCTAGATGCATTGGACATTCAGAATGGTTTGATAAGAGACAGCAGTAAAACTACTGATGATGTGGTTCCATTTGAGGAGGAAGTTTCTTCATTGAAGCGCCCTTTAAGGGAGTCTTATGGCTATAGATCACCTGCATCCAAACCACCCTGCAATAAAAAGGCTTATGGTGTTTCAAAGGATTCTTGTCCATGTTTAGGAACTGCTAAGGAATGTCTTTGGATAACATGTTCCTTGTGTGAACAAAGCTTTCATACTGATTGCGTTGGGTTAACTGGCTTAAAACAAAATGGAGTGGAGCAACTGTTGACCTGGAAATGTTGTGTGTGTTATAAGCCGTCATTTCTTTCTGAATCTGTGATACCTACTAAAGAGAGTGTTAGAAAGATTATTCGTGAAGAACTACATGATGTTCAGAAGAAGATTGAGGATGTGGTAAAAACTTCTCTCCCAAGGAACCCTAGTGCAAGTGGATGTAGCAAGGAAGATGTTACAAAAATTGTTGCTAGCTATGCTGAGGTTACTGAGCGTAAACAGAAAAAGACACTGGAGGAGGTTGTGGAATCTCAGAAAAGGACTGTCGAAAGGATTGTGAAGGATGGGCAAAAACAATTCATAGAAGCAACAAATGGACCAGTTGCTATTAAAGAAGTTTGCATGAATATAAATGTAGAAAATATTGAAAGGGAGAAGAAAAAGAAGAATGTTATTGTTAGCAATGTGCCTGAGCCAGCAACAAACCTGAGTGGTGAAGCAAGAAAGGCTAAAGACATGGAATACCTGTGTCATGAGTTAGATATGGACAGAAAAGAAATTGTAACATGTTTCCGAACTGGAAAATTGCAGAAAGACACTAATGGCACTGTAAAACCCAGACCCATTGTTGTTGTTTTCAAAATGAAGAGATAGCAAATTTTTGGCACAATGACAAAAGAGGCTTTAAATCTAATGCCCACTGGGTGAACCCAGACCTATGTAGAGCTGATAGAGATGCTCAGTTTTTTTCTGAGGCAAGAGCGAAGGAAGAGGCGACAGATGTTGGAAGAGAAAAAGCAGAAAGAACAGGAAACAAGCAATTAAGGGTTTATTACACAAATGCTAACGGACTGATGAATAAGCTTTCAGAGCTAAAAATGATCATTGACTCTGAAAACATTGACATTGCTTGCATTACAGAAACACACTTCCATGAAGAAATACTGGATGCAGAGATTAATCTTCCTGGATTTACTGTTTTCAGAGGTGACAGAAATTTCAAACTGGACCGCACAAAGAAGAAAGGCAATGAAACAAGTGAGGGCGGTGGCTCAGTGATATATGTCAAAAATCACATTGCAACAGTAGAGAAATCACATCATTCATCCCATGACTCTACTTCTGTTACCATACAAACTGAAATAGGAAAAATTTTGATTGGGTGTTTCTATCGTTCATCTTCTCTGAATGAAGATCAAAACTCTGAATTTTTAGATAAATTCCTTCAGATTGCTTCATGTGATAACCAAACTGAAAAGATTTTGTTAGGAGATTTCAACTGTCCAGATATCTCTTGGCTCTCTGGCAATATCATAGGACCAAAAAACTCTATTGACAAGAACATCAAAATACAACAGGATTTTGTTGAAGGTATTCATAATGCTGGGCTATCATGGCTTATTACTAATGAAAAAACAAGATGCAGAAAAGTGGGTAATACAATCCAAGAAAGCACAATTGACCAGATATTCTTGTCAGAAGAGTCACTCTCCAATGATTTTAAAGTCGTGCCTCCTCTTGGCAAGAGTGATCATGTTTCAATGATAGTTGATCTAAATGTCATTAACATTGAGCAAGTTCACTCTAATGAAACTGATGATGTGAGAAGGAACTGGTCAAAAATGGATTTAAAGGATATTTTAGATCTCTCGAGTAACATTGATTGGCATTTTCCAAAAAGTCCAGAGTTGATGAATGTTGAAGAGATGTGGGAGGATATACACAGTAAATTGCTGAAAATTACTGATTCAATTCCTGAAAGTTTTGATCAACACTCTGGGAGCAATGATCAGAAAAGTACTCCATGGTTAAATTCTTCTCTGAAGCGTGCTATCAGATCAAAAAATAAGCTTTGGGGTATTTTCAATGCAAGCCCCACTATGGAAAACCTTAATGCAGCCCTCATGAAGCAGGGTGAGTTGGATGCAGTTGAATTGAAGGCTAAACTTAAATATGAGAAACTGATAACAAATGATCTGAAGCATAACTCTAAGGCTTTTTATTCATATCTGCGCTCAAGAAGAAATGTCAAGTCACTTGTAACAGTTTTGAAAAAAACTGATGGATCACTGACATCAAATGACAAAGAAACTGCTGAATGCTTTGCTGATGGCTTTAGTTCTGTGTTTACAAATGAACCATTTGGCCCACTGCCTGAATCTTGTTACAAAATACCTGAGAAGATCATTTCTGATGTTAGCATTTCTGAAGAAGATGTGATTAATGAATTGAAGTCTTTGAATATATTCAAAAGCTCAGGACCAGATAATATACACCCAAAGCTGCTGAAAGCCCTTGCTGGAAACCCTGATTTTGTGAAGAGCCTTACAATGCTTTATAAGAACTGTATTAGAGAGCAGAAAATTCCTAAATTATGGAAAGTTGCAAGTGTCATAAGTCTACACAAGAAAGATGCCAAGACAGATCCTCTCAACTACAGACCTGTATCATTAACATGCATTCTTTGTAAAATATATGAGAAATTCATTAGGAATCATGTCTTAGAATTTGTTAGAGATGATATAAGTGAACACCAACATGGCTTTGTGGACAACAAATCATGTTTATCAAATTTATTGGAGACTGTTGATGCCATAATTGAACTTTTAGACTCAGGGTATCCTGTAGATTTGTTTTATTTTGACTTTTGCAAAGCTTTTGACACAGTTCCTCACCACAGGCTTCTCACAAAGTTGGAAAATTATGGCATCAAAGGCTCAACCTTGTCTATTTTGAGAGATTTTCTTAGTGACCGTTCATTACGTACTTGTGTTAGGGGAAATTATTCATCTTTTAGGAAAGTACTCTCTGGTGTGCCACAGGGCTCAGTTTTGGGTCCCTTGTTATTTATACTGTATATCAATGACCTTCCTGATGGTATCAATAATCTCACTAAGTTATTTGCAGACGACATGAAGCTAATTGTGAATGCTGGTAGTAATTACAAAAACACTGTTAACAGTGACCTTAGGTCACTTGAAAACTGGGAATCTTTGTGGCTTCTTAGGTTTAATCCTGAAAAATGTAAAGTCATGCACTTTGATTATAATCAGAATCCTATGAATGAATATAGAATCGATGGAGTTATTTTAAATAGTGTACAATCTGAAAAAGATCTTGGTGTTGTTGTGAATAATCAATTGAAATGGAATGACAACATAAACTCTTGTATTAAAGATGCTAACAGAATGATTGCTTGGGTAACTAGAAACATTCTTAATCGTGATTCAGATATTTTAACACGTATCTATAAGACTATAATAAGACCAAAGTTAGAGTATTGTGTTCAAATCTGGAATATGAGTAATTGCTATGGTAATTGGTCAACAATTTTAGAATTGGAATCTATACAGCGTAGATTTACACGGCTAGTCAATGATATTGGACTATTACCTTATAGTGAGCGTTTAAAGAAACTTAATCTGACAACTTTAGGTGAACGGAGATTAAGAGGTGATCTTATTGAGACTTATAAAATCTTAAATGATAAAGTTCAATATGGTGAAAATTTGTTTAGACTTAGTAGGTCAAGAAAGAACATTTTGCATAATAGTGCTCAATCTAATGATTCTGATATTTGTAAATTAAGGGCACATTTTCTACCTGAAAGAGTATGTAATTACTGGAATAAGTTACCTAACTATGTTAAGTCCTCTAATGATGTCAATTCATTTAAGAGTAATTTGGAAGTTTTTAAGAATGAATGTTTGCATGAGAATGATAATAATTATTGGCATGTTTCAAAACTTATATTAGACAAGATTGAAGGAAAAGGTTATCTAGAAAACAAATCAAAGTTTAATAACTATTTGATGCAAAATAAGTTTATTGCAAATAGGAAAGGCATAAACACCTATGTCAGACCAAGTAGTATTGAATAGTGAGCAGGTGTTTTTAATTGTTTATTGACAGTAGTTTTTATTTATGATCAAATCAGTTTCGTTATTTTTACTGGTTTTGCTTATGGTTTTTAATCTTGCTTATTATTTTGGATTCTAACTATGTCCATCAGTTATTTATTTCTGTCAATTATTTATTAATCATAACCTAATACATCGTTAATTCAAGCAGGCTCAATCAACCTTAACCATATTTATTCATATTTATTCATCTTTAATTATATTTTTCTAATTCTGACTTTGGATTGGGGATACCTTGTGAAGGTATGTAATTGTAGTGAAGGATTCAGATTGCCAGATTTTATTCTATTTTGGACACCTTGGAAATAAGGTGTGGAAACGAAGGATGAAGTTTAGTAGCTAATTTTATAGAATGAATCGTGTTATTTATTAGTAAAATTGTTATATTATGCTGAAATGATGGTTGTAATGATAACATTTATGCCTCGTAGATAACAACTGCTTTGAAGAGAAGGCGGCTGCATAGACTTAGGTTGATCGAAAATCAGGTTTAATGTAAAAACACACACAAATGTTGCAACGAATATTTTTTCTTCGTAATTCTTTATGCATCAGTTAGAAAACTAAATTCCTCAGAAACAAATGGAGCTGGATTTTTTATTTGGATCTCCAAAAATTTTTGAGCCCATTTTACATATTTTTGCCAAATTTTTGGCCCAAATGGCTAAAAAAGTTTTGGAGGCCTAAATAAAAAATCTGGCTCCATTTGTTTCTGATGAATTTCGTTTTCTAACTGATGCAAAACAATTCATGACAAAATATTATTCATATCGACATTTGTGTGCGTTTTTACATTAAACCTGATTTTCGATCAACCTAAGTCTATGCAGTCCCCGAATTCTATACCATTTTGTTTTTTGGCTTGCTTTTCTGACCCAGTAACATGGGTCAACAAATGATTACATCTGATGTTATGAACTACTATAAAGTTAATGAGACCACTATTTAACACAATAAACAGAGGGGAAAATCTCCGAAGAGAATGAAATAATATAAATACAATCTGAGAAAGCACTAGAGGTGCATCACCAATAGTGTATCACAATTTCACAACGCATCATCAATATAATTTAAGTTTAAAAAGTAAAATAAAAATATATTATAGTCCTGATCATTACAAATTATCCAAGTGTTCAAAAAGAACAATCTCTGTCATTAAAAAGCCCCAATAAGAAATGAAAAGGCCAAAAACGGTCAGATTCGCATGAACATAAGAACAAGAAAAACCAGCATAAAAAGTCGAAAATTTAAGCAACAAGAGAATCAAAAATTTTATCAACATGTGGCAATATCAAGATAGAATGCATAGTAAGGCTGGCCCCAGGGGTGAAAAACTTCCTGAACAATTTCTAACAATAAACTAATAATTGATAGAATCTTCTTTTTTTTTCCTGCAAAAATGGTCAGCAAAGCGTGCTACATGAGTATATAATAAATGGTCTCTAATATCAATATAGTGATGACTTTAATAGTATAATGATTTTGCATACTAGGTATTCAATGCAGATGATGAAATATAATGAACTGTAATTAAAATCTTAGTTCAAATTACAAGTATTTAGATTCGGACGTCAAAAATCATTTGTGTTTGTGTGTGTGTTTGAAAAGTGATTTGTATTAATGGAGATCAAAATAAACTCTTTGTTTTCATAAACTCTTTGTTTTCATAGTTCATTTGATCCACTGGGAATGATACAGGTGCCTCTCCTATTCCTGTTTCTATTTCTGAGATTGCCTTGGTTTTTGAGTACAAAGTGAATGTATTGAAATGTTTCATTTAATATTTCTAACTCATTATTGTGTTGTTGCATTCATCTTATGATAATGCTATATTCAATGTTCCTAACTTTTTTATAGAATGACAATTTTACAGAGGCTATTGGTTGCACGTTTGGGTGTAGCCTGTGTTCAGAGTATAGCTAAATTGAACGCAGCCACTATGAATCGCATGAAAAATCTTTCTACAGATGTTCCTGGATCTTCAGTGACTGAAAAAGTAAGCATTGAATCAGTGCCAGAACAGGAATCTAAGACTGATGAAAATGATGATAGTGAGTATGAATATGTTAATCCTGTAACAGGTGAGCGAGGTGGCCCTCAAGGACCAGAACCAACAAGATATGGGGATTGGGAAAGAAAGGGCAGGGTAACAGACTTCTGAATGTACATGTAGAATTACCTAACTTTGGTAAACTCCATTGAACTCCATGGTACATAGCTTGTGGACACTGAACAGTTTTACTACAGTAGTGCACCATACATTTAAGTCATTGAACTCAATGGAATTCTGGTGTATTCATAACAACTTCAGTGAACTTAAGTGTGAGCTGATGAGTAGATGACCTTGTTAAACCATTATCCATGAATCCACTATAAATTTATGCCTATGAATTGAATTTGGTGATCTTCACATACTGTATGATGTTATGGATAGTAAAATAATTTAAGAAAACTTTAAATAAGTGGTAGAGTCATGAAAAACAGTGGATTTAAATGGTCTCAACTTCACTCATTGCCTGGCATACCATGAGTGTAATACTAATCTCAACTTTCCTGACCCTAGGTGTTTGAATTTACCAAAAATGCTCAGTTAAATATTTTTAATAGTGTAAAGATAATCATGTTTTATATCAAATTTTACTTTAGTTCTACATGTTAAATTGATTATTGTGTTGAACATATTGAATCCACTATTATGAAATCTAGCCCAAATCAATTGTCTTTCAGAATTCCAGATAATATGTTACACAAAATTATAAAGATATTGCTTAAGATGTTTCATTTCTTAGGTCAGGATATTGTTTAACCTTTTTCAAGTATGTAACTGGATTAAATTAACTATTTGAGTCATGTCTGAAGACAAACCTAAGGTGAACCATGATTATCCTCCCTTCTCCCGAGTGTTTGTGGTTTGCTCACAAAGTCACACTGAAGATGATCTCAGGAATGCTTTTGGAGAACATGGCGAGGTAATTCATGAATCTGGAGACCCATAATTCAAAAATAATAACTAAGTAACTGATAATAATGTACAGACTGTGTTGATGGTGGCTGAACGTTGATGGTGGCTCTTCATTGGATTATCTTGCAAGGCATTTATTTAAGGTAGATTTTCTATAGAAATACAGGTGTATTTTTCATTCATTTCAATGATTAAATGTCTGATCATAGGTTGAAGATATTTGGATGGTGAAAGACAGGACAACAAAGCAAAACAAGGGCATTGCTTATGTTAAGTTTGCTAAAGCATCTGAAGCTGCTGTGGCCATGGAAATCTTGCATGGAACAACAATTGCTGATAACCCTAAACCAATTAAGGTACATTGAAAGATTAATTTAAATGTATATTGGTGTTCAAAAACAGTGATTAACAACATCTAAGTGTTCCAATATGATACAATGTAAGTCAACCTCTAGAAGTGACTGGAGTATTTTCTGGAACTACTCAATGCTCAACCATTGATATTTCAATGTTCAACCATCTATTCAATGTATTTAAATCTTTGGGCATCAAATTCAGCACATTTAGTTGAAGACTGAAGTTAAAACAAACGTTATAGCTGATACAAGAAGCTTTCAAAAATCTTGTGATTGTCGTCATCAGTATGTAATTGTTGCATAAACAATTGCATAAATATCTAAGTATTATCTAAGTTTACTGTGCAGTGCATCTTTTCACATGTTACCTCCTCAGGCATTGCTGGCAGATTCAAGGGGGTCAATGAAGTCTGATCCAGTGGCCAATCTGGCCATGACAGATGACAGACACCGAACTCGATTGTTTATCTTGTGTCCCAAGACAAGCACTGAATCAGAATTAAATGAGGATTTCTCACAGTTTGGTCATGTTAGTCATGTACAGCTGCTTAAGGACAGGGCTACAGGTGCACACAAAGTAAGTAACCTCTTCATTCGTCAAATAATGGTGTTTCATACAAGTATACAAATTACAATACTACTTAGGTAATGGGTATTTTCTAAATAAGTAGCCAATAAGTAAACGAGTAAGCTGTAACTGGGTTAGTGGATTACTCGTGCTACTATACCAGTGATGTAGTACTGAGGCTGGATTTGTAACTGAAGCCAAGGCCAAGTTAGATGCATTACAATTCAGTCCTAAATACTTAAATAGAAAGAGGCTGCAATTACTTTCTCACTTTGTATGTTTATTGTTTTTCAAAAATATCATCTTATCATGAAAAGGGAGGGTTCTGTCAAGATTATATCTTTGTAAAAACTATATAACGTAATTTAAGATTAATTCAAGGGTTTGAACTTTCGAAGACTGTGCAAACTCTAGAACTATATTGCACTGATGAATACAAGTTAAACATATTGTAACCTAATCAAATTAAAGTATGGTTTAATATAAAAAGTGATTATCAATTAAGGCCAAACACGAATGATATAATTGTACGAACTAAATTGATGATTTTTCAAAGTTTTCGAATGCCTTATCGTGTGGAAAGGTGCTAAATAACTCAGATTGGGAACGAAGAACTAGGCTGAGGTGTTGAGGTAATGAAATGTTACTTCAGGGTTGTGCATACATACGGTTCAGCAAGCCATCAGAAGCTTTCAATGCCCTTGAGAACTGTGATACAGCGTACAAGGCTGTGATGGCTGAGCCCCGGGTGCCTAAGAACGTTATGACCAGTGTGAAGGAGAACCAGGGCACTTCAGAACCCATGTTCTCCCAGATCATCTGCCCGGTGCCTCAAGGTAACCAACCCTAGTATTGTGTTTTGAACTTTTCAACTCGTATTTTACTCCGAAACAATAAATTGGCTCGCTGTTACATGCAATTTTTGTCAGTATTACACATTTCATTTCGTTGCTATAAGATCAGTGATTGAAACGATGGTAAGTGCAAATATTATAAAACTTAATAAACTAAAGCCAGACTTTTGACATCAAAGAACTGTTATCAAACTACTAGACATTACAGCAAGAGCTGCAAAATTGGTCCAAAATGTCTTCTTACTGAATTTATTTCGATTTTGGCACATATTCAGAATGGTGACTCTTTTCCTGTTATAGGAGTTTAAGCTTAGAATAAAAGGCAATGAAAGTGTAGGAACGATTATATGTTACAATGAAGATAGCAGTAGCAGACTACGATCTAATAACTATCAACTGTGGAACTTTAGGTGTCTGATCTACAGCACCAGTACACTCTACTCGAGATAACAGATAGCTTTACAGGATATCCTACCCTGACTGAACCCGGAGCTACTAACAGACTGACAATAACATGTCACACCGGCCTGACTGAGCTTCATCTGACTAGGTAACTCTCGGACACTTTCGTATTGTGCAAATATTACGCTGACTATAGTTGTACCGTTTCTGGACACTTCAGAGAAAACTGTTGTCAGTCAAGTGCTCCATGCCTGGAGGAGCTGTCTTACTGCGGTTGAGGTCCTGGAAGTTGGCACTTCTGTGACCATTGGTTTGTTGGTAAATGTTAGTCATTCTCATCAATCACGACTGTACTGTGTCTACTTTGTATTTTACATGGGTAAGTTGATCTTTATATAGCCAGACATAGGAACGACAGTTATCACTATTTATTCGGTACTATCAAGGGACCAATTCAAGAGGTGAGTGCCTATATTATCAATGGACATTGGACACTTATGAGTCGAACTACTATCAATTGTGGAAGTTGTCACGCAGCAAATCCCTATGACATGCACATGGCACCTCCTCGTCAGATTGTTTGACGTGTGTCCTGGTCTGGTGAACCTGCAGCTGAGTGTTACGAGACACGGGGAGAGCAGAGGCATGGCACTTGCAGAGTACAACAGTATCGCAGCTGCTTCCTACGCCCGCACTAAGCTACACAATGTGGAGTACCCACCGGGCTTCAGACTAGACATCAACTACAAGCAGGACCAGATAGGGCACATGTCTCAGGGATACCAGGCTAACATGCCACAGGGATACCAGGTAAAAACAGGGATACCAGGCTAACTTGCCTCAGAGATGACAGGTAAACATTCCTCAGGGATACCAGGTTTACATTCCTCAGGGATACCAGGCTAACTTGCCTCAGAGATAACAGGTAAACATTCCTCAGGGATACCAGGTAGATATGCCTCAGGGATACCAGGCTAACTTGCCTCAGAGATAACAGGTAAACATTCCTCAGGGGTACCAGGTTTACATTCCTCAGGGATACCAGGTAAACATGCCCCAGTTGAATAATATGGGGAATTTAGAAAATTAAATTTCCAGTCAAATTTCCAAATAAGAAATCGAAAAAGGCTTAAATTCAACGAAATAAGCTTTTTTGGACACATTCTGTAATTGATGAACTCAAAATCATGAAATTCAAAGAGCTGAATACCATAATACCAATGGATAATGGATTCACTAAATTTATTGAATTATACTTAGCTTTATAAGTTTATAGAAAATACCCTCCATGCAGCCATCCCAGGAGCAAGGGTACTCGAACCAGGGCGGGTATAACAACTTCTTTGACAACAGTGGTGGGATGCAAGGCGGATACAACTCCGGTTTCCAGAACGCTGCTGCCTGCACTGATTGCTGTCATTGAAACAGTCATGGTATGATTACTGTCATTGAAATGCTCATAGAAATAAATTTGTCCTCGTGTGCATAAATACCAAATAGAATTTAGAATTCTTTGCTGTGCTACCTTGCAACAGAACGATTACGCTAATTTAATTTAACACCTTAAATTCTTTCAAATGCAACCACCACAAATAGCCCGGTTTGCTCCTCAAACTTCTTTGGTGAGTTATTCGCTAACTCATCTCTCAGTCTTTTCTGCTCCCTAAATTCTCTCCTCTTACCCCTCCCATCCCCACTCACCTCTCTCACTCCCTCACCCTGTTCTCACTCTCCCTCACCCCCACCCTCTTTGGCCTACTCAGTTCTCAAACTCACCCAAATCATTCCCGTACACGCTCCCTGCCTGGTGTCCCCACCCACTCATCCCCTCCCTCTTTCACCCCCCTCCACCCACTCCCTCTCCCAACCCTCCCTCCATCACCCCCTCCTCCCTCTCATAGGTTCGTGCCGTACACTCCTCTCTCACTCCTCTCACCTCTGTTCTCGAGCTAAGCTCTTCTTTGTGGCAGCTCCCCCAGTCATATCCGAGGACATCCTTACTGATGTCTTCTCCAGATTCAGCAACCTCATCAGCATCCAAATAATACCGGTCAGTGAAATTAGCGTTCAAAAGGCTTCAAATTGCAATTAATTTACTATTGTTTTTTGTTTCATTGGCCATTACCAACGGCCAATTGATTTCACGGTAGGAATAAAGACTTATATTTGAGTAAAGTTCTGGGATAGGTTTTTCAATAGCCTATTGAAAATAGGTACCAATTAACTTGTACGTAACATTTTATTAGTTTTCAAACAAATACTGAAAAAACCTAAAATTCCTTGCAGTCTGTCCTTCTGTCTGACCTTTTTTGTCAAAATTGGTTTTGGGCCAATTTTTTACTTGGCTTTGGCCCCGCCCTTAAAAGAAGTGCCCCAAAAGCCCCAAAACACTGTCCATGTTTTAGTCAAAAGGAAATTTTTTAAAAAACCTTTAAAAAAGAAAAAAACCCAATATAAAAAGGGAATACCTTTTTTTGGAAAAAATGAAAAAAGTTTGTTTTTAAACACCAAAAAAATTTGAGTTGTGTAAACTAAAATCCAAATTTGCCATTTGAAATGCCAAAAAAAGTTGACCCAAAAGAAAGGGATTTCCCAAAAACATCACAGTCTGATTTGTTTAAAAACACACGGTTTTGAACCCAAAAGAGAAAATGTGGACGGGTTTGGGTGTTGTTTTAGCCAACCGGGGAAAACGGGCAAAAACTTTTTCAAAAACGATGGTTTTTTCTGAATATTAATTTGCCTGTAATCCCCCAAAATTCCCTACAAGTCGGTCCCTATTCCCACGTGGGAGAAAATCTCAAAAATTTGAAATTTTCCTGTGGGAAAATATAAGTTTTTGTGAGGTTGAGGCAGTGTTTTCTTAAGCCCTTTTTAGCTTAAATGCGCCTTTAGTTCTAAATTTTAATTTTCCCCCCTCAAAAAGTATTTATATTAAAATTTTTAGATACCTTGTTTTCAAAATATTTTAACAGTCTATCTTTAAACTTTTATAATATACACGATGTTTTAATTAAAAATTTAAATTTGAGTCAAATTTTGAACTAATTATTTTTGATTTTAAATTTGAAGCTCCCCCCCCAAAAAGCAACAAAACATGTTTTTACTTTGGTTATTTTTTAAAATTTGGAAGGGGAGGTGTTTTGGGGGTTAGAACACTTATATCACTAATTTTTTCCCTCTAATTTTTTTTTCCCTTTTATCTTTTCCCTCCTTGTTTCCCTCTTCGCCTTTTCCTTTTAACTAGGGATTGTGTGTGTTTGTCAGGCAACAAGCCCAATGGTAAAACATCAGAAATGGATACACTTGCTCTAAATCTTATACCTAAAACTGATTACTAACTTATTGGGGACACTAGTCCAACTTTATTGAATTGTATTTTTTATTGCATAGTTATCCAATATCATTGTTTGGACATTTGCACCCTACTTTTTGACACTGACATTAAAATAATTTTTTTATCAATCATTAAAATAAGGGTTAAATAAGGGTTAAATTGGCTATCATAATAGATTCTAACATGGGTTGATTTTACAATTTGATAGGTTTTTTTTGAAAAAAATAAATTCAGATATATTTAAGTTTAATTCAGAATAGTAGGAAAAGCCATTACAACAGTCTTGAAACCTGAAATAATCAAAAGTACAGCACCTATCCAAGTTTGCGCAGGCCTTCAAGGGGGTGTTGAAGCTGCAATACATGCAATGAGGCATATAATGATACAGACTGTCAGGCAGTTTTACTAGTGGATGCTGAAAATGCATTCAACTCTTTAAACCGGATGGTAGCCCTACATAATATGAAATACACCTGCCCAAGCTTTTTCAGATATCTACTTAACACCTATCGACAGCCTTCTGACTTGTTTATAGGCAACACAGAAGAATCAATATCATCACAAGAAGGTACTACTCAGGGTGGTGCAATGTGGATCTCCATGGTCTAATGTAAGTAAACCCCATCAAGCAGATTTTCTATGCTGATGATGCAGCCTCAGCAGGGAAATTAGAAAGCATAAAAGGATGGTGGATGAGCCTCCAGAATGATGGTCCAATATACTATCATCTAAACCCAGCAAAACATGGTTAATTGTGAAACCAGAGTTCTACAGTGTAGCTATGGAACTATTCCCAGACATAAATGTTACACAAGAAGGTCATAGAGTGCCTCGGATCTTATATTGGATCCGAAAATGGGAAAACAGAATTTGAAAAAATGAGATCAAGGAATGGACTAAAAAGATGTTACTGGGCTAACAGAGATAGCATCATCTGAACCTCAACTGGCATATGCAGGGTTTGTATATGGAGCATCTAAGCGATGGAATTTCTAGCAGAACCACCCAGGAGTGTCAGAATTGTTGAACGGCTTGGAATACCACATAAAGGATGTTTTTATCCCCTGTTCTTATTGGAGAAAACTACATGTCCTCTGAGCAGCTGAGAAAAGATTTTTGCCCTACCCACCACCCAAGGATGGGTGGTCTCAGCATAACAAACATATGTCAAACTGCTGAGTTGGAATATAGAAATTCCATCCTTGCTACTGAAGATCTGACAAATGCCATATACAACCAAGAGAGCTCATTCAATGTAGATGACACCAAGCAGAGTGGTATAATAAATCAAATCAAGAAGAACAGACAAGACTTCTATGATGAATATAAAGTGAACTGGAGAAGGAGCTCAGTCCTCTAGTACAGCGTCAACTGGAATTACTCTCAGAGAAGGGGGCTTCATCATGGTTAACATCACTACCCTTGAAAGAATATGGGTTTTTGTTGAATAAGCAGGAATTCCAAGATGCAATCAGTCTAAGGTATAATCTGACTCTCAGCTCACTAAACAGATCTAAACTATGTGTATGTGGGGCACCAAGCACAATAAACCATTGTCTAACATGCAAGCTTGGTGGCTACATCTCACTAAGACATGACTCACTGAAATGCACCATTGCTAAGTTGATTGAACAGGTGTGCAAAGATACAGTATTGGAACCAAGCCTGATACCTGTAACCACTGAGCAGCTGCAAAAGTGGGACAGATGTTAGTGATGGGGCTAGGCTAGACGTGAGTACTAGAGGCTTCTGGCGCCTTTGGATAGAGCATTTACAGATATAAGGGTACTACACCCACAAGCTCAATCCAATGCGAACACAAGCCTTTTCCAGATGTATAAGAGACATGAGGCTGAGAAGAAGAACAAATACAATGATAGAGTGATTCAGATTGAAAAGGCTACATTCACACCACTAGTTTTCAGCACAACTGGTGGGATGGGCAACGAGGCAACAAGGTTTCTGAAGCACCTGGCTGTGAAACTCAGTAATAAATCAGGACAATCATACAGTGATACTGTTGCCTTTGTGAGAGCGCTTCGCTTAAGATTTGACCTTCTTAAGACATGTGTCATTTCACTTCGAGGTTATAGGGGTAAACCAAGAGCCATAGCAGCAGAAATGGAGACACTGGACCTCAATCTCATACCAAAAGCAGAGTATTAGCTGAACTTGGATCTAGTGTCAGCCAACAAGAATCATTGGTCAGCATGGAATTATGAACATCTTTTGAACTCTTAAGTTTTATGGTGCCAGCTGTTCTTTTAACATAAGTTCATACATATTGTTTTTAATTTTCATACAGTGGGCTGTAGACACAGCTAATTTTTTCGCATGATTCACCATTGGTAACATTTTTCTTGTTTGTATGTTCATGTGAATCTGACCGTTTTTGGCATTTTCATTCCTTATTGGGGCTTTTTTAATGACAGGGATTGTTTTTTTTGAACACTTGGATAATTTATAATGATCAGGACTTATAATATATTTTTTATTTTACTTTTTTTACTTTTTTAAACTTAAATTATATTGATGATGCTTTGTGAAATTGTGATACACTATTGGTGATGCACCTCTAGTGCTTTCTCAGAATATATTTATATTATTTCATTCTCTTCGGAGATTTTTCAAAAAAATTATTTGATGTATCTCAATCAATCAAGGCTAATGATGCACTGGCCTGGAGTCCACATTTTTGCCTTATTGTTGTGTCAGAAATAGGCCTTTTCCCTTTATTTTGTAAGTATTTACCATGGATTATAGATTTTTAGAAAAAAAAAAATTCAGATGTGTTTCTAATACTGCATAATATTTTCCTTGCCTTTTTTATCATCAATCTCCTTCCCTATTAAACCTTGAATCATATAATATTGATTGATATCAGACTTTATTAGTTTATTATCATTTATTTGATTCTGTTATTGTGATACACCATTAATCATAGATGTATGGTGCTTTCTCAAGCTATAATCAGACAAATATCTCAAGCTATATAATATTTTACTCTCTTCCGAGATTTTCTTCTTCTTTTCTTCTTCTTTCTCTTCCGAGATTTTTACTCAATATAATATGGTGAAAATTAGTTTGAATATTTGAGTTGATGATATGTCAAAAATATTATCTTATCTTATTTCTATTCAATACCCTAGCTTTGAGTACAATATGTTGAAAATTGAATGGATGGACACCTGGGGATTAAAGGCGTTCTTAGTGGAAACTTTTGTTTTGATATAATACAAGGACGTGTGATGATTAAATACCATAAAACCTGGTGGTTTCATCATTCCATGTCAATCAAATGGACTGATCAAATGAAAAACGTGCACACAACATTTTTATGATGAGGTCCGCACAAAACAGTAATCTTGAACAATTGTGTGTTTTTCATTTGATCAGTTCATTTGGTCCACTGGGAATGATACAGGTGCCTCTCCTATTCCCGTTTCTATTTCTGAGATTGCCTTGGTTTTTGAATACAAAGTGAATGTATTGAAATGTTACTAAAAGATGTTATTATCATTTGATATTTCTAACTCATTATTGTGTTGTCGCATTCATCTTATAATAATGCTATATTCAATGTTCCTAACCTTTTTATAGAATGACAATTTTACAGAGGCTATTGGTTGCACGTTTGGGTGTAGCCTGTGTTCAGAGTATAGCTAAATTGAATGCAGCCACTATGAATCACATGAAAAATCTTTCTACAGAAATAGACGCTCCTGGATCTTCAGTGACTGAAAAAGCAAGCATTGAATCAGTGCCAGAACAGGAATCTAAGACTGATGAAAATGATGATAGTGAGTATGAATATGTTAATCCTGTAACAGGTGAGCGAGGTGGCCCTCAAGGACCAGAACCAACAAGATATGGGGATTGGGAAAGAAAGGGCAGGGTAACAGACTTCTGAATGTACATGTAGAATTACCTAACTTTGGTAAACTCCATTGAACTCCATGGTACATAGCTTGTGGACATTGAACAGTTGTACTACAGTATTGCACCAACATACATTTAAGTCATTGAAATCAATGGAATTCTGGTGTATTCATAACAACTTCAGTGAACTTAAGTGTGAACTGATGAGTAGATGACCTTGTTAAACCGTTATCCATGAATCCACTATAAATTTATGCCTATGAATTGAATTTGGTGATCTTCATATACTGTATGATGTTATGGATAGTAAAATAATTCATGAAAACTTTAAATAAGTGGTAGAGTCATGCAAAACAGTGGATTTAAATGGTCTCAAGTTCACTCATTGCCTGGCATACCATGAGTGTAATACTAATCTCAACTTTCCTGACCCTAGGTGTTTGAATTTGCCAAAAATGCCCAGTTAAATAGTTTTAATAGTGTAAAGATAATCATGTTTTATAATCAATCAAATTTTACTTTAGTTCTACATGTTAAATTGATTATTGTGCTGAACATATTGAATCCACTTTTATGAAATCCAGCCCAAATCAATTTTCTTTCAGAATTTCAGATAATATGATACTGTAAAGCCATATATTTTCGCGGGTGCCATTTTTCGCGTTTCTTTAAAAACAGACTAATTTCACGGTTTTAATTTTCACGCATTTCAAAATTCCTTAAACACAAACCAGTGCTTGTACGTGGCCATTTATCATTTTCGCTCATTGCTGTACGCCTTGATAGCCGGTGATTGTACAAAGGCAAAAGCCCAGTAATGAGGTGTCTTGTTCGTCTATGTTTACTTAAGTGTGCCTCTGTTTGTCAGACATTACAGCATGTCATCCGTAAACGATACTGCGAACTTAGTTGAGGGCTTAATGTTTCTAATGAGACACTTTGAGTTGAAAATAATGCCTTGATGACGATCCAATATATCGACTTATCGAATACCTACCAACAATGTACAAGTTTCTTCCACTCAAAAAATACGCAGATATAAATTTATCTCCAAGAATTGAAAATTAACTTCACGGCTGATATTTTCGCGGATTTTCTTTTCCAAATAAATGCGCGAAAATTAATGCCGCGCGAAAATTAATGGCTTTACAGTACACAAAGATAATATGTTACACAAGATATTGCTTAAGATGTTTCATTTCTTAGGTCAGGATATTGTGTAACCTTTTTTAAGTATGTAACTGGATTATCAATCATTATAGTCATGTCTGAAGACAAACCTAAGGTGAACCATGATTATCCTCCCTTCTCCCGAGTGTTTGTGGTTTGCTCACAAAGTCACACTGAAGATGATCTCAGGAATGCTTTTGGAGAACATGGCGAGGTATGTCAGGACTCTGGAGGCCCATAATTTAGAAATAATAACTAAGTAACTGATAATAATAATGTATAGACTGTGTTGATGGTGGCTGAATGTTGATGGTGGCTCTTTATTGGATTATCTTGCAAGGCATTTATTTAAGGTAGATTTTCTATAGAAATACAGGTTTATTTTTCGTTCATTTCAATGATTATTAAATGTCTGATCATAGGTTGAAGATATTTGGATGGTGAAAGACAGGACAACAAAGCAAAACAAGGGCATTGCTTATGTTAAGTTTGCTAAAGCATCTGAAGCTGCTGTGGCCATGGAAATCCTGCATGGAACAACAATTGCTGATAACCCTAAACCAATTAAGGTACATTAAAAGATTAATTTAAATGTATATTGGTGTTCAAAAACAGTGATAAACAACATCTAAGTGTTCCAATATGATACAATGTAAGTCAACCTCTAGAAGTGACTGGAGTATTTTCTGGAACTACTCAATGCTCAACCATTGATATTTCAATGTTCAACCGTCTATTCAATGTATTTAAATCTTTGGGCATCAAATTCAGCACATTTAGTTGAAGACTGAAGTTAAAACGTTATAGCTGATACAAGAAGCTTTCAAAAATCTCGTCATCAGTATGTAATTGTTGCATAAACAATAGCATAAATATCTAAATATTATCTAACTATACTGTGCATCTTTTCACGTGTTACCTCCCCAGGCATTGCTGGCAGATTCAAGGGGATCAATGAAGTCTGATCCAGTGGCCAATCTGGCCATGACTGATGACAGGCACCGAACTCGATTGTTTATCTTGTGTCCCAAGACAAGCACTGAATCAGAATTAAATGAGGATTTCTCACAGTTTGGTCATGTTAGTCATGTACAGCTGCTTAAGGACAGGGCTACAGGTGCACACAAAGTAAGTAACCTCTTCATTCGTCAAATAATGGTGTTTCATACAAGTATACAAATTACAATACTACTTAGGTAATGGGTATTTTCTAAATAAGTAGCCAATAAGTAAACGAGTAAGCTGTAACTGGGTTAGTGGATTACTCGTGCTACTATACCAGTGATCTAGTACTGAGGCTGGATTTGTAACTGAAGCCAAGGCCAAGTTAGATGCATTACAATTCAGTCCTAAATACTTAAATAGAAAGGGGCTGCAATTACTGTCTCACTTTGTATGTTTATTGTTTTTCAAAAATATCATGAAAAGGGAGGGTTCTGTCAAGATTATATCTTTGTAAAAACTATATAACGTAATTTAAGATTAATTCAAGGGTTTGAACTTTCGAAGACTGTGCAAACTATAGAACTATATTGCACTGATGAATACAAGTTAAACATATTGTAACCTAATCAAATTAAAGTATGGTTTAATATAAAAAGTGATTATCAATTAAGGCCAAACACGAATGATATAATTGTACGAACTAAATTGATGATTTTTCAAAGTTTTCGAATGCCTTATCGTGTGGAAAGGTGCTAAATAACTCAGATTGGGAACGAAGAACTAGGCTGAGGTGTTGAGGTAATGAAATGTTACTTCAGGGTTGTGCATACATACGGTTCAGCAAACCATCAGAAGCTTTCAATGCCCTTGAGAACTGTGATACAGTACAAGGCTGTGATGGCTGGAGCCAAGGGTGCCTAAGAACGTCATGACCAGTGTGAAGGAGAACCAGGGCACTTCAGAACCCATGTTCTCCCAGATCATCTGCCCGGTGCCTCAAGGTAACCAACCCTAGTATTGTGTTTTGAACTTTTCAACTCGTATTTTACTCCGAAACAATAAATTGGCTCGCTGTAACATGCAATTTTTGTCAGTATTACACATTTCATTTCGTTGCTATAAGATCAGTGATTGAAACGATGGTAAGTGCAAATATTATAAAACTTAAACTAAAGCCAGACTTTTGACATCGAAGAACTGTTATCAAACTACTAGACATTACAGCAAGAGCTGCAAAATTGGTCCAAAATGTCTTCTAACTGAATTTATTTCGATTTTGGCACATATTCAGAATGGTGACTCTTTTCCTGTTATAGGAGTTTAAGCTTAGAATAGAAGGCAATGAAAGTGTAACGATTATATGTTACAATGAAGATAGCAGACTACGATCTAATAAGTATCAACTCTGGAACTTTAGGTGTCTGATCTACAGCACCAGTACACTCTACTCGAGATAACAGATAGCTTTACAGGATATCCTACCCTGACTGAACCCGGAGCTACTAACAGACTGACAATAACATGTCACACCGGCCTGACTGAGCTTCATCTGACTAGGTAACTCTCGGACACTTTCATATTGTGCAAATATTGTGAGCTGACTATAGTTGTACCGTTTCTGGACACCTCAGAGAAAACTGTTGTCAGTCAAATGGCCCATGCCTGGAGGAGCTGTCTTACTGTGGTTGAGGTCCTGGGAGTTGGCACTTCTGTGACCATTGGTTTGTTGGTAAATGTTAGTCATTATCATCAATCACGACTGTACTGTGTCTACTTTGTATTTTACATCGGTAAGTTGATCGTTATATATCCAGACATAGGAACGACAGTTATCACTATTTACTCGGTACTATCAACTTATCAAGGGACCAATTCAAGAGGTGGGTGCCTAAATTATCAATGGACACTTATGAGCCGAACTACTATCAATTGTCGAAGTATTCACGCAGGATATCCCCATGACATGCACATCGCACCTCTTCGTCAGATTGTTTGACGTGTGTCCGGGTCTGGTGAACCTGCAGCTGAGTGTTACGAGACACGGGGAGAGCAGAGGCATGGCACTTGCAGAGTACAACAGTATCGCAGCTGCTTCCTACGCCCGCACTAAGCTACACAATGTGGAGTACCCACCGGGCTTCAGACTAGACATCAACTACAAGCAGGACCAGATAGGGCACATGTCTCAGGGATACCAGGCTAACATGCCACAGGGATACCAGGTAAACATGCCTCAGGGATACCAGAACACCAGGTAGACATGCCTCAGGGATACCAGGTTAACATTTCTCAGGGATACCAGGTAAACATGCCTCAGGGATACCAGGTAAACATGCCTCAGGGATACCAGGTAAACATGCCTCAGGGATACCAGGCTAACATGCCTCAGGGATACCAGGTAAACATGCCTCAGGGATACCAGGTAAACATGCCTCAGGGGTACCAGGTAAACATGCCTCAGGGATACCAGGTAAACATGCCTCAGGGGTACCAGGTAAACATGCCTCAGGGATACCAGGTAAACATGCCTCAGGGATACCAGGTAAACATGCCTCAGGGATACCAGGTAAACATGCCTCAGGGATACCAGGTAAATTTCAGGGAACCAGTAAACATGTCTCAGGGCACCAGGTAAACATGTCTCAGGGATACCAGGTAATAAAATGCCTCAGGGATACCAGGTTAACATGCCTCAGGAAAAAGGCTACAAATTCAAGACTGAACATCAACTAAGCAGGACCGGGCATGTCTCAGGCATACCAGGCTAACATGCCACAGGGATGGTAAACATGCCTCAGGGATACCAGGTTGATCAGGGAACCAGGTAAAAATGCCTCATGAAATTAAAGATGCCTCAGGGATACCAGGTAAACATGCCTCAGGGATACCAGGGAAACCATAATGGATTCAGGGATACCAGGTAACATGCCTCAGGGATTATACAGGTAATAACATGCCACAGGATACCAGGTAAACATGTCTCAGGGATACCAGGTAAACATTTCAGGGATACCATAGAAAACCATACATGCCTCCAGGGGTACCAGGTTTACATGCCTCCCAGGAGCAACGTAATATTTTCCCAAACCAGGGGGGGTATGATTACAACTTTTGACACGGAGGGGGGTGGGTCAAGGCGGATTCAAAAATTGATTACGTAATATGTGAACGATACCTTACCAATGGATAATGGATTCACTAAATTTATTGAATTATAGCTTTATAGAAAATACCCTCCATGCAGCCATCCCAGGAGCAAGGGTACTCGAACCAGGGCGGGTATAACAACTTCTTTGACAACAGTGGTGGGATGCAAGGCGGATACCAGGGCTCCGGTTTCCAGGGCAACACTGCTGCTGCACCTGTTAACAGTGAGTATAATTACTGTCATTGAAATGCTCATGAAATGGTGCTGCATAAATACCAAATAGAAATAAATTTGCATCTCGTGTGCTACCTTGCAACAGAACGATTAGGCAATTTAAGAATTCTTTTGCTATGCAGCGCCAGGCAGCCCGGTAAAACTATTGCGCTAATTCATAGCCTCTCACGCCTAAATTCTCTCAAAACCCCGCCCCAACACACCATTTTCACTGCCTCTCACACTCCTTTGGTAACTTCTTAAACCTCATTCCTCGCTCCCTCTCATCTCCACTCACCCCTCCCAACCCCTTCTCACTCCTCCCTCACCCCCGTCAACCCTCCCACCCCTCTCACCCCTCAAACTCGCAGGTTCGTGCCCGTACACTGACGTAGCTCTGCCTGGTGTACAGCCCCTCTCACCCTCTGCCAAACCCCCTCCCACCCCTCTCACCTCCTTCCTTTTCTCCCACCCCTCTCTCACTCCCTCTCACCCCTCCCCCCTCTCACCCACTCCCCCTCGCAGGTTCGTGCCCGTACACTGACGTAGCTCTGCCTGGTGTACAGCCCCTCTCACCCTCTGCCAAACCCCGAGCTAAACTCTTCTTCGTGGCAGCTCCCCAGTCCATATCCGAGGACATCCTTACTGATGTCTTCTCCAGATTCAGCAACCTCATCAGCATCCAAATAATACCGGTCAGTGAAATTAGCGTACAAAAGGCCTGAAATTGCAATTAATTTACTACTATTGTTATTTGTTAACCATTAAAAATACGCCATTACCAACAGCGAATTGATTGCACGGTAGGAATAAAGACTTATATTTGAGTAAAGTTCTGGGATAGGTTTTTCAATAGCCTATTGACAATAGGTACCAATTAACTTAGACGTAACATTTTATTAGTTTTCAAACAAATAATGAGCGAACAGCACCTGAAATTTCTGCAGTCTGTCCACTGTCGTGTCTGCTCGTCTTGACTCATGTCAAAACTGCTGGACACGTTTTCCAGTAGTTTTATTGGCTGTGCCTGGATACCGGTGGTACGTCAACAAATGAAGTGCTCTTTTTCAAAGCTTTTCCTCCCAAAAAACACTGCTCATGCTCTTGGTCGACAGGAATTGCTTAAAAACTCTTAGAACATAAAAACAGGAAAAACTTCTAATGTTAAGTTGTTGAACGTATATAGCTCTATATATTATGGAGATAAGAATGAAAGTCTAAGAAATTGACGTTTTTCCAACAGTCAGCCAGTAACCTTCGAGTTGTGTAAACTGCAATCCTAGTTCTAGCCGCTATATGAAATGCCAATAAAAGTTGATCCAAACAGGCAAGTAATGTTAAATGCCGACTGCAAAAACATCAGGCAGTCTGATTTGATAACACTACGGCTTGTAGCAGCCAAGATATGTAGAACCTCGTAGACTGGATAAGTGTTGTCTGGTCCAATCCAAGAGTCAATTACAGTGCAAATAACTCTTTCAAGCAATGATAGGCTGGCTGTAACTAGTCGCATATGTAATTACGCCTGTGTACAATCCTCCGAAATTCCTGCGGAAGTCGGTGTACTCATTTGCCACGGGAGAGAATCTCAAGAATTTGCAATTTCCGTGTGTTGTTGAAAATATAAGCTTTGTGAGGTTGAGAGGCACGTGTGTAGTCTCTGTCATTAACGTCTTAAGTCGTAGCTCTAAATGCACTCTTTAGTTCTGAAATTTGTTCAACTTTCCTCCCTCCTCACAACACAGTAGGGATTATATATTATATTGCTAGATACGTCTCTGTTTTCGAGCAATAGCTATTACAGTCTGATCTTTCACATTACAATATACACGATGTTTTAATTGCACTAATTAGATCCTGCTGAGTCTAATCGAACTAATTATTCTATTGACTTGGAATTGAAGCTCCCCTCCCACAGCAGCTATCATCATGTGTAATTACGTGTGTAGTTGGTATTTGATGTTGTAGATAGAGAGGAGTGTGTGTGGGGTTAGAACACTCCTCATATCACTAATGCCTCGCCCTCTAACTCTACTCCCGTCATTTACTCATTTCCTCCTTGCTTCCCTCTCTTCCGCTCTGTTTCCTCCACTCCTAACTGCAGGGGGATTGTGTGTGTATTGTGTACTGCGTGTCATCAACATCTCTCTCACTCTTTCGCAATGACTTCTGAGTCCTGTGATTTATTATACCCCATACCTACTCTCACTCCAGGCTCTCATCTCTATTATTGTCGTATTCGTGTCTCCTTATAATTCCTCTCCTACTTAGTTGTCAGTCTCCTTTTCACTCCGTTTAAATTGTTATATTTGCTATTCCCTTATAAATAAATGGTGTGGCATGTCTACCATTCTTTTTCAAATCGTGGTATACCTGACATTACCATTTTATTTATCAGTTTATTTTTCATCGTACGACTTGTCCATGACATTACCGCCCTCCCCATAGCTCCATCAAATCTGACATGGTTGAATCCCACCTCTCCCACCCTCTCTAACTACCTCTCACCCACTCTAACCCACCTCCCCCACTCCTCTCCACCTCTCCACCATTCTAACCCACTCCTCCATGGGTGAGGGTGGAATCGAGTACTTCACGGTCTACACGCTACTCCTCCTCACTGGTTTCCTGTGTCTGTTTGTCAAGTCTGTTCGTGTACCACATCCTGGAAGTGGTGTACTACCACTCCGAACAGCTCCCTTCCCTCCTCTCTATATTCGGTATTACCTGGCTCGTTCTCTTCGGGGTCTCCTACCTGACCAAGGACCAGTATCTCCTCATCTACCAGTACGAGCCCTGGGACGAGTAAGTTAGGGGGATCGTGTAGTGGAGTTTTATACCATGCGTAGGTAGTAATCTGGGTTTGTTTTAAGAAACACAATTTGTATAAAGCAACATTTGACACAATAGTTCGGTCTGAACGGAACCTCTCAGCTTCAGCTCCTTGTCTTACATGCCGTTCATCAAGTACATTGACTGCTGTGGAATTGTGAAATGGAATTAGGATTTCATACCCTCTTTGCGTCGGATTATTTTGCTCCTAATATTACTTTATTATTTTTCAATCAATACTTCGCGACTAATGACTATGTTACATTACGATCTTCAATTGTTTGTGGTATTTGGAACGTTCGCTGTAATTTTGCTTAGAGTATGAAATGAATGCCTTAGTGAGAATGATTTAATCAGTAAATCACAAAATCGAGATTTTCCGCCCACACTTTAGCCAGCGCATACTTTCAAGCACTGTTGACTTTTACACTCCACACTTTTTCTTGAGCACACTTTAACACGTGCAAATTCTAAACGTGTACACTTAACACAATTTTACTGGTGTTCACTTTTACTCGTGCACACTTTTACACAATATGTACAATTTATGTCAAATGAATAAAACAAAATTTAGACTACGCTTGACACCAGTACACCACTGCAGTTGACTGTACAGTTCAAAAACAACCTTAAAATTAAGGGGCCGTATCTTTGGTTCTGATTAAGACTGTTTTTAAATTGTGTAATTTCATTAATCAGAAGTCGAGTTATGGACGATTGAAAATGGGCGATTTCATATTAGAATATCAAAATACACGCAATTTCAAAACGCACCAATAATTCTGTACTAAAGAAGCGCATAATTTCTTTTTTATTTGAAAAGTTCAATTTGATATCAATTACAATAGCATTACTTTCACTCACAACTCAACGCCAAATCTGATATCAAATAAGGGTCCAGAACATGTATTTAGGACATAATTGCACCATTCCCCTGTCAAAAAACAATCAAAATATATTGTTTATAAATATCAATAGAGTTCCAGAAAGTATCAGGGCACTAAGTCTTCACAAAGAACAACTTGATCACCCCTGATGCGATATCGCCTGCCAGGGTTATCAGTCCTCATCTTCTTTAGCTGATCCACTAGTTCTTTCTGAGCCCTCCTCTGCTCCACTATCCTGTCTAGGCAGATGAATATCCTCCGACAGTCCTCCGCATCTCTCAGCATTCGAGCATTTCGCAGCACCTCCATGATAGTTGACGAGCTGAACGGAGTAATCTCTACCGGACGTAAAGATCCATCCCTTCGCATACCCAGTCTGCAGCATTCCAAGATCCGTGGTTTCTGTCCAGCCTTCTCGAGAACCCCTGCGACACATGCCTCCAGCAGCTGATCTCCCTCCTCCGGTACTCCGTACATGATATGGTTCTTCCCTCTCTCCTCCTTCTCCACAACTTGCTTTACAGCATCCCCCACTTTCTTCGCACTGATCACGCTGGCAGCACTCTTGACCTCAGTCGTCTGGGACTTAATCTCCTTCTGCAAAACGGATGCAAACGTCTTCATTTCAGTCTATGGACGGAGCACAGGTGACGCTGCAGGGGAGAATGTTTTGAGCCAGTCACTGCAAATGATTTATCAAACTGGGACTTGGTGTAGGAGCTTTCTTTGGAACACAGCAACGAGTTTCTAGCCGGATTTGTTCGTAGGACTTCAGTTGGAGGTCATTGGGAGCGAGACCTTTGAGATGATACCCATCAGAAAAAGTGAAGGACGGGATCCTACCGTTTCCGTCGGTGTTTTGTACATGTGATATATTATACTTATTTTGTTTCCGTCGCACTTGTCTCACCATTGTTGTGCGCGTGGCCATTTCATACCTACAGTCACAATATCGGCCAAAAGGGTCTTCTCATTTTCTCTTTCACTTAGTGCTGTGCGCGCAGCAATTTAGATTATCTTCACATCACACTCTGTCGTATTTGCTCGCACGCGGATTTTAGTTTGTCCAAGAAATTGATGGGATCGGAATGAGAGTGATCGGAGAAAGATGGGCAAAAGATCGGAAAGTGATTGGATTGTGATTGCAAAGTGCTCGGATGTAAAATACAGAATATTTCTCGCGTTTCGCTACTGCACAGTGAACATCACATGCATTGGTCCCTTGGTACTACTACTAGTACATTTTTCCAAATCCTTCAAGAAGTGCACGGCCTTGCTGGTCAGCTCGGAATGTTGATCACGGTGGCCAGACTTTCGTCTATCGGAAAAATAAGAATGAAATTTGGAGCCTTTTTGATAAATATATTGATTCAAATCGAAATGTCGATTTCTTCCCGGATGTCGGACTATGGTTTTATTTCACACAATTTCATGAAATTATTTTTCACTGCCAGCCTCTTCACTACCATCTCAAATATAATTTCGCAACCTCTGTAATATTATTATGTACGTCGTAACGTCTTTTGTCCTTTTGTAGACACATTTTGAAGCGTGCACGTGCAGTTTTGGTATATGCGCTCGCGTTGCTATGGTTACATATTGAGCGCGCGCGTTCATTTCTGTTCAATGCTGTTTTGAATACGTTGCTTCATAACTTTTGATGATGATCTGATTGGAATTTTTTGATGCTGTAAAAAGTTTTTGGTTGATTTGAATTTTGTGAACGAGGTGCTGCGTAGCAGCGCCGAGTGAGCTGTGTATTAGCAGGCCCAACGGGCCTGCTAGTCTTATATATAAAGTAAAGTCACACGTGAATAATGTTTGTCTGTAATTCCGTATACAATTAAATTTGAGCTTGCCAAGAAAATATCAAGGGAAAGATAGGCTAAGCCGGGATAAGCCGGGCTTAGTCGCGCAGTTGCTATGGATACAGATATTCTGCACGTGCAGATTAATTGCGCGCGCGCTCATTACGGTTTAATGCTGTTTTGATTTCGGAGCTTCATAACTTTTGGTGTGATTGGAAAAAACGGGCCTGCTAGTATACTCATATTATAACGTTGTAGTTTTCTAACCGGCCACCCCTCAGGGAACTGCCTACGGTTACATCAGATACGCCATGAAGGAGTCAGCAGACGCCGCCAAGATGCTCCTTGACGGCGCCATCGTGGCGGGAAACACACTCAGACTGTCATTTGCTGAGGAGCCTGACAACAAGAGGGCCAAGGTCTCTTCGCAGATGGATTATTAGGTAATGTTCCTACCAATTTCTGATTCCTGTGTGGGGTATAGTTACAGATCATGATCGGTCAAAAGTGGATAGGAGGCCTGATAAAAAGAGCTACGCTTTTGCCTTTTAAGTTTTTAGATGCAGATGAAATTCGGATATATTGAAACAAAAAGCATTGGTTATTTCCTAGTATGTTGTAATTTTGAACGTTTTCAGGTTCAATACCCAGCAATGATTACAACATTGCTTGCTACAGGATCTTCAGTCTCTGGAATCTCCTAATCTACTCGTTTAACTGTTATTTATTGCAAACTATTATTATTAAATTCGTGGAGCTTGATCACTAAAGTATCACACAGAAAATTTATAATTTTAAATTTTTATAAACTCAGTTTGGTTATAAAATCAAATGTGGAGGCATTCTGTTACAACCATCTCAAAGCTACAATTTTTACAAACACTATTATTCGTTTGAAGAAACTAAAAAGGACGATATTGGTGTTTTGCTACCAAAAAACGTTACTTCACTTAATATCTTGACGACTTTTGGGGACAGTTGCAATAATTGTGAATGCCATTTTTACACAATTTATTTTATTCCGATGATAAAAGCGTACAATACTGTGAGTACACCAATGATAGTGGGGATGCTTTTTCTCGATTGAGAATTTGAAGAAAATCAGCTTTCATTTCAACTAAAATCTTATCCTGAGTACTTTCCCCTCAAATCCTCAATATAGATAAGTCAAAGTGATATCATACTTTCGTACAATCACCGGGAACGTTATATTCAAATGATAAGTTCGCGAATCGTGAGAATAAATCACTTCATTTACTCTGGATAAGGTGCCAGAAACTGTAGATATGTGCGAATATTTGAACATATTGAAATGTCCTAATTTAGAACGAGTACACAACACAGCATCATTCACCTGACTCCCTCGTTTCATCGTGTACTAAGTTGCTATTTCCAAATGGGTCATGAGATGTAAGCAGGAATCGGAATTTCATTTCATATACTGTACAAAATGAGCGCTGAGTATTGATCATATTTTTGATTGGCTCCCCCCGAATGCGTATCTTGTTACCGAATTGCCTCCCTTTTCATTTTTTCACCTTTTCACCGCACATTTCACCCATCCCTCTTCCTGAGGGATTGCACATTTCACCCATTTCCTTTGCTGAGAGACCCCTGACTTGTTGTGAGAGATCTCTGACTTTCTGAGACACCCCTGACTGCTGTGAGACCCCTGACTCGCTGAGAGAGACTGAGCAGTGTCCTCGGGATGTGGAGTTCACTGCTGCTCGTTGCCCGTGTTCTCCTCGTGGTTTACCTCGTCTTTCTACTCGTGCAGTGCTTTGTGTACCTCAAGTTTTACAGGTTAGATGTCTCTCATCCCCCGGGTACTATTGAAACTCTTAATTTGACTTTAAAATCCCAATGCAGCTATTTGAAAAGCTGTGTTTTTACAATCTTTGATGGGGGTTAAGTTCACCTCAAATTGACAAGTTCCTGTGTCTCCCAATTCATGAGTTCCTTGCCTTCAAACATTCCTGAACATGAACTGTGACATCCCCCTTCGATCAGGACTAAGGAGCTGGATAGGAGGAACCAGATAATCTACACCTTGGTAATAGCATCCCTCCTCCTGGCTGCAGCTCAGATATGTGTCAATATTTGGGGGACTTACGGGGCTACTACATCCGTTGAGAACTGCAAGATGTGGCGAGGGGTAGGTTGACGCATGAGACACATGGTATTTGAATCGAGTCATCTGCCTCTACTTTGTCTGAGAGTGAAACAATTGGCGTTGTGGTTCGCTACTGCGATCATAGGAAACTATGCATTTCTGAAATAAATTATTAGTCGCTCACTACTCGATATAGACTCCAATAATTTGAAAAGCTGATAGAATTTAGTTATGATATTCCGCAGATGACTGTGATCCTGTACCCTGCTTGTCTGGTACCAGTAACAGTACTGCTGTGGGTACGACAGAGATTCTTCTACAACCTCAACATGATAAAGAGGACCACCAAGCCTTGGATCCTGAAACTTAGCCACTTCATCATTTACCCTGTCATGTGTGAGTAATTCGTGACTAGACACAAGAAGTCATCAATTTGAGGTGAATTTAACCCCCATAAAAGATCGTAAAAACACAGCTTTTCAAATAGCTGCATTGGGATTTCAAAGTTGTAATACCAACTTCAGGCACTCATGTCATTAAGATTTTCTACTTGGGGATGAGAGACATCTAACCTGTAAAACTTGAGGTACACGAAGCACTGCACGAGAAGAAAGACGAGGTAAACCACGAGGAGAACACGGGCAACGAGCAGCAGTGAACTCCACATCCAGGGATATCTCAGCAGTCAGGGTCTCAGCGAGTCAGGGGTCTCTCAGCAGTCAGGGGTGTCTCAGCTCAGCAAATAATGGGCTCTCAGCAAGTCAGGGTGTCTCAGCAAGGGATATCCCGGCAAGAGGAATGGGTGAAATGTGCGGGGAAAGGTGAAAAATGAAAGGGAGGCAATACGGTAACAAGATACGCATTCGGGGGAACCAATCAAAAATATGATCAATACTCAGCGCTCATTTTGTACAGTATGAAATGAAATTCCGATTCCTGCTTACATCTCATGACCCATTTGGAAATAGCAACTTAGTACACGATGAAACGAGGGAGTCAGGTGAATGGAGCTGTGTTGTGTACTCGTTCTAAGTGAGGAGATTTCAATATGTTCAAATATTCGCACATATCTACAGTTTCTGGCACCTTATCCAGAGTAAACGTAGTGATTTATACTCACGATTCACGAACTTATCATTTAAATATAACGTTCCCGGTGATTCTATGATAGTATGATATCACTTTGACTTATCTATATTGAGGATTTGAGGGGAAAGTACTCAGGATAAGATTTTAGGTGTATTGGAAGCTGGTATTCTTCAAATTCTCAATCGAGAAAAAGCATCCCCACTATCATTGGTGTACTCACAGTATTGTACGCTTTTATCATCGGAATAAAATAAATTGTGTAAAAATAGCATTCACAATTATTGCAACTGTCCCCAAAAAATCGTCAAGATATTAGGTGAAGTAACGTTTTTTGCTAGCAAAATACCAACATCGTCCTTTTTAGTTTCTTCAAACGAATAATACAATTTGTAAAAATTGTAACATCGAGTCTAGATGGTTGTAATAGAATGCCTCCACATTTGATTTTATAACCAAAAGGAGTTCATAAAAATTTAAAATTATAAATTTTCTGTGTGATACTTTAATGATCAAGCTCAACGAATTTAATAATATTAGTTTGCAATAAATAACAGTTAAAACGAGAAGATTAGGAGATTCCAGAGACTGAACATCCTGTAGCAAGCAATGTTGTAATCATTGCTGAGTATTGAACCTGAAAAAGGTCAAAATTACATCATACTAGGGAATAACCAATGCTTTTTTTCAATATATGCGAAATTCATCTGCATCTAAAAACTTTAAAGGCAAAAGCGTAGCTCTTTTTATCATCCCTCCCCAATCCACTTTTGACCGATCAAGATCTGTAACCACACCCCACACAGGAATCAGACATTGGCAGGAGCATTACCTAATAATCCATCTGCGAAGAGACCTTGGCCCTCTTGTTGTCAGGCTCCTCAGCAAATGACAGTCTGAGTGTGTTCCCCGCTACGATGGCGCCGTCAAGGAGCATCTTGGCTGCGTCCGCTGACTCCTTCATGGCGTATCTGATGTAACCGTAGGCAGTTCCCTGAGGGTGGCAGGGTTGAAAACTATGTAACCGTAGGCAGCTCCCTGAGGGGTGGCCGGTTAGGAAACTACAACGCTCTATGGTAGTGAAGATGCTGGCAGTGAAAAATATGTCATGGAATTGTGTGAAATAAAACCATAGACCGACATCCGGGAAGAAATCGACATTTCGATTTGAATCAATATATTTATCAAAAAGGCTCCAAATTTCATTCTTATTTTTCCGATAGACGAAAGTCTGGCCACCGTGATCAACATTCCGAGCTGACCAGCAAGGCCGTGCACTTCTTGAAGGATTTGGAAAAATGTACTAGTAGTAGTACCAAGGGACCAATGCATGTGATGTACACTGTGCAGTAGCGAAACGCGAGAAATATTCTGTATTTTACATCCAAGCACTTTGCAATCACAATCCTATCACTTTCCGATCTTTTGCCCATCTTTGTCCGATCAGGAGCGACTCTCATTCCCATCAATTTCCTGGACAAACTAAAATCCGCGTGCGAGCAAATACGACAGAGTGTGATCTGAAGATAATATAATTGTTGCGCACAAAGCACTGAGTGAAAGAGAAAATGAGAAGACCCTTTCAGCTACATTGTGACTGTAGGTCTGAAATGGGCACGCGCACAACAATGATGAGAAAAGTGAGACGGAAACGGTAGGATCCCATCCTTCACTTTTTTCCGTCGCGTTGGGCATAATCTGAACTCAAAGGTATCGCTCCCAATGACCTCAAACTGATGTCCTACGAACAAATCCGGCTAGAAACTCGTTGCTGTGTTCCAAAGAAAGCTCCTACACCAAGTCCCAGTTTGAGAAAATCATTTACCGTGACTGGCTCAAACATTCTCCCCTGCAGCGTCACCTGTGCTCTGTCCATAAAGTCTTTTAAATCGAGATAGACATCCCACATCATGAGCACTCATCCAGATCAGCCACCAGTACCCGAGTATATTTCACTGATCGCCTACAACAGATGGTCTAGCTCGGATTCCAGCAGTGACTTCAGATTTTGCTTCTAGCACTGGAAGAAACTGATCGAGGCAAAGGACCAGCAAGTGAAAAAGTTGCCGGAGGCTGTGAAGGGAGAGGTTAAGACTGTGTAGACTGAAATGAAGACGTTTGCATCCGTTTAGCAGAAGGAGATGAAGTCCCAGATGACCGAGGTCAAGAGTGCTGCCAGCGTGATCAATGCGAAGAAAGTGGGAGAGGCTGTGAAGCAAGTAGTGGAGAAGGAGGAGAGAGGGAAGAACATTATCATGTACGGAGTACCGGAGGAGGGAGATCAGCTGCTGAACGCATGTGTCGCAGGGCTTCTCGAGAAAGCTGGACAAAAACCTCGGATCTTGGAATGCTGCAGACTGGGTATGCAAAGGGATGGATCTGTTCGTCCAGTGAAGGTCACTTTGTCCAGCTCGTCGACTGTCGTGGAGGTGCTGCAAAATGCTCGAACGCTGAGAGATGCGGAGGACTGTCGTCTGTCGGCGGATATTCATCTGCCCAGACAGGACTGTGGAGCAGAGGAGGGCTCAGAAAGAACTAGTGGATCAGTTAGAGAAGATGAAGACTGATAACCCTGGAAGGCGATATCGCATCAGGGCTGATCAAATTGTTCTTTGTGAAGATTTAGTGCCCTGATACTTTCTGGAACTTTATTGATATAAATATAAACATAATTTTATTGTTTTTTGAGTGAAAGTAATGTTCCGGGGTACACTGCTTTGAACAACAACTCATTGCTAAGCTGGAAGGAGACGGGCATCACGCAGATGTCCTGAGCACGCCCAGTCAAACTCACCAAAACGTACCAAAAGTCAAAACGTACGGTAACAAATTAAACTTCTATTATATAATTTCGTAAGAGCACGTGAATAATGTATGTCTGTGCTTCCGTACACAATTAAATTTGAGCTTGCTAAGAAAATATCAAGAGAAACGAAGGCTTAACCGGGCTAAGTCGCGCCGTTGCTATGGAAACCAATTTTTCCGCACGTGCAGATTATAATCAGTGCTATGCGAGAGCTTTCTATTACTGTTAAATGCTTTGCTGTAGCTTTTTGAAAATTTTTGACGTTTCCTTAACTTTTTTACGTTTCCTTAAATTAAAGATCTCAAGATGGAGAAAGGACATTACTTGAATAACGGAAGATATTCCAGATGGATTGCTTTTATTGAGGCAGAGGTTGGTCGATAATCAAAGTTGAGTAGGTGAAAACAGTAGTAACTGCAGTTGTGAAATTAACCGCTATGGTAACAAGGTGTGCACAATTCAATCGAGTCGAATGTAGGTGTAGCAGATTTCGAAGACAGTTCCTGGCCTGTGAACAAAACAAAATTATCCATATCAGTTTCAGTATGAGAATCAGTTGTCAGAATTAACATCATTTTGCAATCAAAACGGAACGCTGGAACAAGACTCACATGGTTTAGCACGTCTAAGACTAACTGACGAATTCGATCTATTTTCCACTCTGCTCCTTCATAATTTTATTTTGAATATTTGATTTTTGCACATAAGTTTTGACTTCCGATCTAATTGGAATTTTTTGATGCGGTAAAAAGTATCCAATCAATTTGAATGGCAGTGTTTAAAACTTGCAAACGAAGTGCTACGTAGCAGCGCCGAGTGAGCTGTGTGTTTGCAGGCCCAACGGGCCCGCTAGTTTCAAATAAAAAGGAATTATGAGCTTATTTAGTACAGAAGGGTGTCAGAATTATTGGCGCGTTTTGAAATTTCGTGTATTTCTATATTTTAATATGAAATCGCCCATTTTCAATCTGTCAATCAATGATCTTTGAATCCCAGTCTGCAATTCAGAAAATTAGCAACAGTTGTCAGCCACCCACAGTGCCCCGTAGCGCAGTGGTTAGGGCGTCGTACTTTCAATCGCGAGGTTGGTGGTTCGATTCCCGGCCTTGCCTACCGTGCTAAGGGTGAGAACTCTCACCTAAGCAGCCACACGGTTCACTCAGCCGAGCGTACAGGAAACTGTGCGGGAGGGTTAAATGAGGAGCTGCCCATTGCAGCGAAGTCTCGGGCGAAGAAAGTATGGATTACACTTCCTTAACCGTCACTGGCCTGTTTACTTGAATCCTTCGATTCCTGTCATTGGCTGTTACAGCTGTTGGAATAGAAGTAAAACCTTCGAAATAAAAAAAAAAAAAATATCTCGTTTGAAGTTATTGGATTCTCATGACCAATGTACCAGGTGAAGTAATGCAGGCAGTGTTCACACTACCAACAGGCAAGACGTGGATTGTCGACCTCTCCATCTCAGCCTATTTCAGAAACCTCTTCTGGTCGACAGCAGCCCCCTTCCTCAGCAACGCTCACATCGATAAGGTGGTGATGGACGGCAGGCACATCGCAGACTTCCTACTTAATGTGCACAAAATAGAGATTCAAGGTCAGACTCACGAGGTTTTGTCAAATTCACAACGTGTTTCAATTAAACTATTCCTCTGTCAGTGCCATGTTTAATTCCATAGTCCTACTGCCTATCTGACTGATATGTGTTTTTTACCCTGTGACCCAGACTCGTAGTTGTATGATGTATAGTCGTATTCCAAGTGTTTTTGACCTTGCACTGATCTAGGCTCGTATTCCAGGTGTTTTTGACCTTGCACTGATCTATGCTTGTATTCCAGGTGTTTTTTACCTTGCACTGATCTAGGCTCGTATTCCAGGTGTTTTTGACCTTGCACTGATCTAGGCTCGTTTACCAGGTGTTTTTGACCTTAAAGTGATCGAGGCAATGGAGAGAGGATCCATTCCAGCAACTAAGAGACTCCCAAAAGTAGCCGGATGTGAGGTTGGGCAATTGTGTTTGTATTCCTCACTCTTCTCTTAATTACCATTCACCTATCAAGTCCTTTCTACCTTAGGTAAATTGGTAGTTCTATGATCTATCTACCTTTGGTAGTCTCCAGAGAAAATACAGTGAATAGTTATTCAATTCATGTTTCAGAAGCTAAAGATTGACAGGGAGTTGTTTTTCAACAAAGAGCTGATAGCCAAATACTACTTGGCAAAACCCTTTTCCGGCTTTGAAGACATTTCCCTCGAAGAATGGGACATTGGCTTCGTGGTAGAGGAAATCTCGAAAACTAGGTTTGCATTAGCTTATTGAGGTATTAGCTTATTGAGGTATGGGATCTAACTATATATTTTCAAGGCAATCCTTTGCGTGTCATACTGATAATGATATCATATGCTGTATATTGTATCTTCAGAGCTGTCAGAAGAACGGTAGAAAACCAGACTTTAATGCTTTCCTTCTACAGAAAGATCGACTTCAATAAGGCCTTTGAAAACAGAAAATATATCAAATGGTGAGACCATCATTTCATTCTTTATATGACCTTGAGAAACAGTAACTACTCCTCGATCCTTTGGAGACGATTTCCCCATGCCCGGTTTAAAATGCCTGGTTTAAGATCTAATCCTCCCCCAAGGTACGTATCTTCCATGCGGTTTTGCAGTCTGTTCGCAGAAAAGCAAATAAGGACCAATGATAAGATCGAGCAAAGCGATCTTATTCCTAACTACATTCTTTCATTCAAAGGAACCTCCCAGCCAATAGGAATCTGTAGGTAAGCGTATTCAAACAACATGTTGCTGTTAGCAGAAAGTGCGATTTGCAATTAATTCCAAAGACAGCGTCTCAGAGGCAACTGAATGATTATCAATAAGCCACTAGAGAAAGATATTGCAATAAGCAATGGTCTTTGTCCCAGGTGTGACAGTTGCTACAGATACTTGCCCACCAAGGAGTTTACTACTGCAATGATCTGCCGACAGGACATACGAACCTGTACCACTTGCCTCAAGATCCACAATGATGTTTTCGTAAGGGAGGTACGTCACAGTCACCCAATCACCCAATTAAGTTCACCAAGACACTTCATCAATCAGCAACCAATCAAATTGATCATGGACACAACTAACAAATAAAATAGGAACAGTATGATCAATCACATTGATTCTTGATTTTGAAACAAACCGGTTCTACTCTCTGTTAGTTATGTTTAACCACCCTGAATCCATCACTTAATCCAAGTGATGGCCCCCTATCCAGGAAGGCAAGGTAGTGAAGAAGAAAGTGCGAGTGAGGGACCTGGACCTGCCTGAAGAAGTGAGGAAGAGGATTGAGGAGGAGCGGAGTAACGACCCTCCTCATTGGAGTGATGCCAACTTCGGGAGCGAAGCTAGAAGAGGGAGTGAAGCTAGAAAAGGGAGTGAAGCTAGAAGAGGGAGTAATGGTAAGAAAGATAAGAGGAAAGATAGTGGAGGGACAGATGGCAGAAGATTATCCAACTTCATTGATGATAAGGCAAGGAAGGAAGCAGTTGCCAGACTCAAGCCAAGGGAAGAGCGCCCCTCTATAATTGAAAAGGTGCTAACGGACATTTCTCAGAAGTATTAGATCGATATACCTCCGGGGATATTTTCAGATTTGAGGGCTATGCTCGGTGTCAGTTTTATCTGATAACTTAGTACGATGTCTCAGTGTTGGGTTCATTAAGTGATTTATTTGAATTAGAGAATAGAGTGTACACTTCGCGTATTAGTAATCCACCGGCCATGTCAATTGTGACGTCACCAAGCACTGCCGCGAGCTAAAAAAGATGAAGTAGCCGGCGGATTACTAATATGCGAAGTACAGTACACATGCAATGTTCTTACAATGTTTGCTGTCTGAAAAGCTTAAACCTCTATTGTCAGCATCTTACTTCCATACTCTCATAAAATGCAGTCTCAAGTCTCAACATTCCATATTTACAATGCTATTTTAATACGGGGAGTTTCTTGAATATTGTACAATTACTGACTTATTGATGCAAATATGAAATAAAAAGCAGACAGTTTATTGGGCAAATAACTTGTGAACACCAAGCACATAATTCATCAACTTCACTCGACTTCGATATGGTCGTAAATGTAAAATCTAGAGGAACGCTTCATAACTACTGCCGTTTGCCAACATCTTAATGAAACCCTGTCATCATTGCATAATCGAAAGCTGACGAATGTACCTCCAACTCCAAGACAATACCTAGGATTTGTTGCTAAAACAGTCACATGGTGATTGTCCTGCCGAATATCAGAGACTTATCCTCTCTGGTGACATCCTCATCAAATCTGGTGACGTCATTGCTTCTGAGAGGAGGGGGTTTGTAGGGTCGACTGCTAGCAGGGCATCGCACACTGGTATTTGTCTTACCTGAAGGTATTGCATGGTTATGCAAAGTAATTGAGCTGCATCAATAATGCATGTATTCCCAATTCTCTTTTGAAGGTAAATGTAGAATGCAGTTTGGATTTACGAACTATTTGAAATGCTAATAAATCAGGCATATGTAATATGTTTTCCTGCCCGCAAGTCACTACACTTGCTGTAATTCCCAGAGTATGATCGGGTGGAAGAAGCCAGGGGTTTCTTCTTGTCCCTGGGAGCAGCAGGGCACTTGGCGGTGTTGGGCAAGACGATCTGGCGCCAGTGCTTCCATCCCAGGATGTTACTGAGCGCTGTAATGAGCACCTGTACGTCCAGGGATAGCGACTGTACGGACAGCTCAGCTCCACCACTGAGGGACGGTTTGATATAGAGCTATTCGAGAGAGATTTAGGAGCAAAAAAGAGATGAGTATCACTGAGGTAATATCTATCAAAAAGAGAAGGCATTAATATTGAGCCAAAAACGTCATTTCAGTTCTTGACATTTGAAACAATTTCAAGGATAGAAAGGAGCTTTTTATCTCTTAACTTTTGCCTACTTTTTCTATAATGCGAATTGGACAATGAAATTTTCGTGATGCCATAGCTTCATAGATATCTGAGGTAACACTCACTACTTCAAAGCGAGGTAGACAGCAATGCAGACAACATCTGAAGCGATAACGAGGCCAGTGATCTGTGCCATCTTAGCCACCAGAGACCTGTCCAGCTCTCCGATGGACTTGAAGCGGGGAGTCTCGGTCTTTGAGGAGCGCATGGAGCTTACACTCTTCAACTCCATCGGCTGACCATGGGAGTTACGGGAATGTCACGAAACTGAAGACCGAACTAGTCAATTAAATGGAGGAAATCATGGGAGAAGTTGAAACAAACTGAGTACCAATTTACATTCTCATTATTCTCGAGTTATTCCACCCGACGTTTAAATTTTCCTACCGTTGGAGTTGGCTATGTTACTCCTTATAGGAACCAGGAAGAGGTAGAGCAAGACACAGTGCAGGATGATAATCAAAACCAAACCAACTCCACGGAAAACAGAGCTGAACCTGCGTGACGTTGTAACTATGAACTCAGGAAGTTTTTTTTTAAATAAAGTTATACCTATGAAATATGGAAGTGTTATTTTGAGAATACGGGAACAATTCTAAGAACTAAGGAAGAAGTCTAATAATCAAAGCTTCAATAATAAAATAGATGTTAACCGTCTTGAGCTGCGATTGAAGCACCGTCCGTCCACCACTTCGTACTGCATAATGCTGACATACGGGGTGAAGTAGAGGAGCGTGAAGAAAACCAACAGACAAACGAACAAACCTGCAATTTGAAAATTCCAGCCGTTCTCAGGAACTTGCATAATCCACGGTGTAATTGGCCAATTGATCAACCGCATTGCATGTAGGCTCAAGATTACTAAAATTTTGAAAATAAACAGACGTCAAATAATGGACTCTTCTATACCATGATCCCAGTAAGAGTCACGAATTACTCACACATGACAGGGTAAATGATGAAGTGGCTAAGTTTCAGGATCCAAGGCTTGGTGGTCCTCTTTTAAACTTTACAACACTACTTTATACAATCAAATTTGAGAAAATAAGGTAAAAATATGGAATAAAAGCAAAAGGCTGTTGGGCTGGGGCGATGGGGGAATGGAGTCACTGTTTGCCCTCTGGGGTTTCTCTGCTTTGGTGGGGACGTTAGTTGCGTGAGAGGATCTGGGGTCTGTCTGCTGGGGAGGGGGTGTGCCACTGAAGACTAGAATCCTGCACTGCTCATAAGTTGAGTATGTATGTAGTTTTTCACTGTGCATGAATACTTGTAATAAATGTGATTACAAATAACAAATATTTTTTTTGCTTGACATCCTTGAATTTTGGTTGTGGTAGTGTTGGGACTTGAGTTTGGTGCAGTACAGCTCCTCAGTGCTTGGAGGCATCCCTCATCTTAACCTTTTAACTTCTATATAATTTGATACTTTAGTGATTTTAAGATATAGATATTAGATATACTACTGATTCAATTTATAGCAATTATTTGTGAAGTGTGGTCGATTTCCTTACTGAACTCATTCTGTTGATGCCATTGTATCGTATTGTGCATGGCTTGCTTTTTGCTGCTTTTCCGAACAGTTTTATTTGATGGTGGCCAAAAGGATTCCAGTTCCGATCCACCTAAATAAAATAATTTAACAATTGACTGTATTAATCTAAATGAATTGAACCGATATCACTGAGGATTTCTGTTCAAGATTCTCAATTTTTCTAACTTGACTTGTTGCATGTCCTTAATGTGAATTAACTAAATACTCGTTATTTGTTTTTTCATGTCATGTTAATGTCTATGAATGTCTATAAATGTAACAAATTCCATTTTAACTGTTGAAAATATACATGGATTACTTGCCTAAGTAATAGGCATGCATTGAAATTCATGTACACTACTTGTAATCACATCTTGCTGCATAAATTTTCCTACTCCACAGGATCTAGTCTGCACACAGCACGCCCCCTCCCTGGCGATGGCTCCCTGTCCTCTCTGGCGTCTGCTCCTCTGCTGGGTGGTGTTTCCCTGGTTGGTGAGCATGCTGACCTCTGTTCCTCTTGACCCCCACCCTGATGCCGTTAGTTATACAATGCCTCCAAAAGGACCAAATGCAAAACCAAACAGTTCACAGTCTCCCAAGGCACAGCGAACTAACATTCCAAAGAACCCACACAGACACAGTGAACGGCTCATAGCTGCAACCACTGGGCAATCAACCCCTCCTGAAAGCCCTAAAACTAACAAAGGGAATTTAAGTTCTTCCCAGAAGGATCAGGAGTTGATTGATGTTGAGAAAACAGCCAAAAAACCGAGTGAAGAAAAGAAGGCCAATAAAGGATGCTGCCCCTGTGGCAAATCATCAGGTGGACAGTGCTGGGTCCTAACTTGTTCGGACTGCAAACAGGCCTGGCATCAAGCTTGTGTAGGTCTCAAAGCTGACCTAGACAAGGCAGCTGTTGATTCTCTTGTGAGTACATGGCAATGCCCCTGGTGCTGGACCTGTCCATTTGCAAAGCCAGACTCCCACCCATCCAACAAATTGGCCAAAACCATCCATGAGAAAGTTTTCATAACCTCTACAATCCAGAGTATTGTAGAATCTGTAGCCCTAGAAAATCAGAAGTTGTCTGCCATGATAACTCACCTAGAAGACAGAATAGGTGCTGTATCCTCTGACATAGATGCTATTCAAGGCACCCAAAATTCTATATCAGAAAAGGCCATTAAGATTTCTGATATAGAAGTTCATCTCCAGCACCAGCTGCTGAACCAGGCTTCTCTTGAGCAGAAGATGAAAGCTGTCCAGGCCACCCTGGCCAATATTCAAGGTGAGGTGAAGAAGCTATCTGAATCTCCTATAACTCAGCACACCCCTCCCTCAATGACTCCTCCACAAACCACCCCCACAGCATCCCCTGACCTACCACCTGAACTGCCTTGCCACAACGAAGAGGCCATATCAGAAGTCAAGGAAGACTTCGTAGATGAAGAGCTCTCTGACAGGCTCACTGCCTTCCTTGACACTCTCTCTTACAGGGATGAAAACGGTCACTCTGTCACATCATTTGGAGCCCCATGTAAATATACAGGCTCCCAAGCATCGGAAGAACCTCAGGAGGTTCCAGCTCAGCTTCAACCACTCCTAGAACAGATTGACAACCTCCAAAAGGAAATCCACTGCAAGAAGTACCCAGACAGTATCAGATACAATAGGCCCCATCCTCAAATCAACTCAGTACTCATCAACAGGTACACTGGTACAGAAGCCTTCCTCCCCAAGCACTCAGATGATGAAGAGACCATTCACCCGGAATCTCATATCTTCACCCTGTCCCTAGGTTCTGAGTGTGAAATTGACTTCCATCAGAGGTTTCATCATGACAGTCACCCTCATACTGCAATCACATGCCCCCCTAGATCTCTTTATGGAATGAGTCGTAAGTCCCAGGACTTCTTCTCTCACGAAATAAAACAGGGTTCCATAGCAGGAAGACGCTACAGTCTCACTTTCCGTTCTGTTAGTAAATGGAACAAAAACTCAACCTGCATTTTGGGCGATTCAAACACTGGATCACTGCACTTCGGAACTGACAAGCGGAAGACGTTTGGCGAGATGGTACCTGGACACCGCTTCTGGGCTCCTACAATTGACTTGATCAAACCCTCTATGTGCTGCTCCTATAAGAATGTGGTTATCATGTGTGGCACGAACGATGTGAGGCAACCAGATGTCAATGGTCCCCATGACATTGAATCAATCTATCATCTGTACCACACTAAACTGACTGAAATACGTAGATTAAACCCCAAATGTAAAATCTTCGTCTGCCCAATCCTTCCATCTAAATGTCATAGAATTAACCGAGGGGCCTTACATTTCAATGATATGATATTTAAACAGCTGATACGTGGAGACTTGGGGGTGCAGCATGTCAGAGGCTTCGATGACTTCTTGGATGAAGATGGCAGTGGTCTTCTCTCCAAGAATTTGTCGAGGCAATTTGATCGACACAGTCGACCTGACTTACTGCACCTCAACCTTTCCGGTATCAGGAAGCTTGCAGGCTTCATCAAGCAAACTGTTCTAGGGAGACATCAGGGTGCTGCTGGAGATAGGAACCGCCGTCGTTTGCCAACCAACTGGGTTAATGGTCGACCCTACTCAAGTGTTGCTGGATCCCCCAGGCCCACTGGAGATCCAGCAAGGGGTGGAACCTAGTTAAAATTCAATCTAAACACTAAAGAAAAATGCAGTCACTGCATTAAAAACATTAACATTGGTCAAAATGCTTATGAATGTTACCAATGCGAAAATATATTTCATCAAAATTGCTTCAAAAAATCCAATGGTGAAGTCATAAATAGGAGCTCGTATTGTTCTCAATGTAAACTGAATACTGAGTCTAGATACAACCCTTTTAGAAATATATCGGAACATGATAATGGTCACGAATATGATGACAATGATGATTTCACATTAAGGCAATCAAATATGCTTGAAAACTGTAAATCATTTGACATTGATGAATTCAATGAACTCTATAGCAATGATTGGAGTACGCAAGGTAGCATTATGTTTCAAAATATTGATGGCAATAAGAGTAATTTTGACATGTTTGCTGCTCAAGTACAGCGCATGAAATTAAAGTTCTCTGTTATAGGTCTATCTGAAACTAATGTTTGTGCAGATTCTAGTTCTGTGTATGAACTTCCGGGTTACACTTCTTTTTATCAGGAAATAACAGAGGATAAGTCCAAGGGAACTGGAGTCTGTCTTTACATAAGTAATTCTCTAAGTGCTACTATTAATGAGAGTTTTTCTTCTGTTACCACTAACCTAGAAACTCTATTTGTGACTATTAATAAAAGTGACAATAAATCGGCAACTGTAGGAGTAGTGTACCGCCCACCAAGTGGAGTGCTAAATGATGCTATCAGTGAGTTTAGCAGGATTGCTGAGCAACTTCCAAAAGATTCTCACATAATAGGTGACTTCAATATTGACATGCACAAAGATAGCTCAAGAGAAATTCAATTGCTGGAAGACTCAACGCTGGCCTTTGGACTTTATCCTCAAATCTCAACCTACACTCACGAAAAACCAGGATGCAGGAAAACATGCATAGATAACATTTTCACAAATGACCCAGAAAGTACTCATCTCTCGGGGACACTCAAACTGCATATTTCTCACCACTTAGCTGTATTCCTAATCACAGATAGTATTGCTCACAGTGGTAGTAAGGCAAGTAAGCTTATTCAATACTATGATTATTGCAACTCTAATGTTGATAAATTTAAAATTGAACTAGGCAATGAACTCTTAAATAACCCCCCTAACAACTTTAAACAATTCTCAACCTTATTTCATCTTAAGTTAGACCAGTCATGTAAACTAGATAAACCAAAATGTTCTAAGCGCACTGTCATTAATAATCCATGGATAACAAATGGGCTTATTGTCTCCATTGCTAGCAAAGATAAATTGTACAAATTATGGCAATCGGCTATGAAGAAAAGTGTGTATTCATAAGCTCAGTGAACCAGCCGATAGGAAAGTTGCAATTGCTATTTCTGTGTTGATATTCGAACAAGATATGAAAAATTTAGTAAATATAGAAAAACACTGAAATATTTGATAAGCGAAAGAAAATCGAAATACTTCAGTGGGAAAATTGAGGAATGTGCAGGAGACAGTAAGAAAATCTGGAAAATTATAAATAGTGTAAGAGGTAAAAATAATAGACTCTTGAAACCAAATTTTGTTGTTAACAACAAGCGAATAACAGATAGGAGAACTATTGTAAATGAATTTAACAAATATTTTGTATCACTTGCCCCCTCCCTAAATAAAACTTATCTAGATGAGAATGGTATACGGATAAACCAGCTCACCAAATTCACCGATTTCTTACATAACAGCTGCACTGAGACAATAACACTCAGAGAATGCGATGGGGAGGAAATTGAATCGATAATATCTGACCTTAAACTTGGCAAGTCTAGTGATGTACCGATACATGTAATTAAATTAACTGCTAAAGTCATCTCACCATATCTAACAACGTTGTTGAATAAAGGTATGAGTAATGGTGAGTTTCCAGATGAATTGAAAACTGGTAGAATAAGTCCAATTTATAAGAAGGATAGCGAAGAACTTCTAGAGAACTATAGACCAGTTTCAACTTTGCCAATTTTTGGAAAAATTTTTGAAAAGATCATTTATAATCGGCTTTATCAATTTCTTGACGATAATAAAATTCTATCCAACAATCAGTTCGGCTTTAGGAAAGGCCATTCTACAGCACATGCTTTAAATTACTCAATCTCCCACATTGAAGAGCAAAAAAAGCTTAAAAAGCATACTCTTGGAATTTTTATTGATCTCAGTAAAGCATTCGACACCATTGATCACGAGATACTGTTATGCAAATTAAACAACTATGGCATTAGAGGAACTGCGTTGAAACTGATCGAGAGCTATTTAAAAAACCGAAAGCAGCTAGTAAGTGCATTGAATGAAATTTCTGAAATTCTTCCTGTCAAATTCGGTGTTCCTCAGGGCTCAGTTCTTGGGCCCCTTTTATTTTTGTTGTATATCAATGATATATCTAACTTAAATATGAACTGTGAGCTAGTACTATTTGCTGATGACACTAATATCTTTGTCACCGGGCATACAATAGAAGAAGCCTTCACAAATGCTAACAAGGTTCTTGAAAACATATCTCGATACATGGAATCTAATCTACTTCACATTAATACTAAGAAATGTTTTTATATGATTTTTTCACCTCGTAGTAAGCAAAAGGCTGTCATAGACTCAGATAAACTTCAGATTTCCATCAAGGGAAGAATAATCAATGCCGTTGATGAAACTAAATTCCTTGGTGTTACTATTGATAATGAACTGTCCTGGAAGCCACACATCTCTAAAACTTAATAAGAAGCTTAAAAGTGCATGTGGCAGGCTATACCGCATTGCTAACTCTCTGCCCGATCAACTTCACAAACAAATTTATCATTCACTTTTTGAGTCTCACCTAAATTATGCAATCTCTGTATGGGGAGGTGTAGCCCTTAGCAACCTGGACTCAGTATTCAGAACTCAAAAGAAATGTCTCCGTATTATGTTTGGTGATACAGAGGCCTTTCTTGAAAAGTTTCGAACTTGTGTGCGAGCTCGGGAACATGGTGCACAGAAGCTAGATAAGGAATTTTATTCTCGAGAACCTTCGAAACCACTATTTAAAAAACAGGACCTACTAACTGTACAAAATCTGTACCGCTTACACTGCATAATGGAACTAGTGAAAATTATAAAGCAAGAGGAGCCTGTGTCTCTGTACCAAATCCTTAATAGATCAAAACGTAATACAAACCGATTTATAACTCCTGTTCCTTCTAAGAATTTCACATATAGAGCCCCTTGGCTGTGGAATTGCTTCACCCAAAGTCTTGACTTAGGGAAATTTGGCTTAGATAGCGATGAAAATTTGATAAAAAGTCTGCTGAAAAGGTCTCTCCTAGAGGCACAAAACAACAACTTGGACTCCTGGAGCAACGAAAACTTTCTGGAGTTCGCTCCAATTGAGCTCACAAAAACAAACTGTAGCTCATCTGACCAATGTTAATGCCGTTCTTTAATTCTTTAATTCAAACTCAATGCAGGTTAAGAAGAGGGTCGACCATGGCACAGGCTGGAAGGTAATTTTTTACTGAATTCTAAAGAATGGGTGTTGTAAGGTATGGGAAACTAACATCACTTGAGAATCAAGTGCAACAACTTTCATGTTATAATGAGAGTTGTGAAAGTTTATGAGAGTTGTACATGAATTTCGTACTTGATGAGTTAAAATTGTGTGTGATAAGGCTTTATCTCAGTGCTATAGACAAATATGTCTATTGAATTAGTATACTCTTGTGAAGATTATAAACATGACTGTGAATAACGAAAAAATGGGCCCTGATTGGTGTGGCAGGTGGTCCCTAGGGGCACTCTTAAGCATATAGCAACTGTGTCCTTTCTCCAGCCACATATACTGCTACACTAATCAATTGGCCCCCTGAAACGGATCTGGTCAACTAAACAGTGACTTTAGCGAATTCATTGGACCAGTTTCAAATAGCTCAAGAGTTATCTATTCCATGGTAGAACATTATATGTCAAGCCATGATTCATTTAAATAGACCTGAATTGGTCTGATGAATTATAACGGTGCCTATTGATACAATACAGATAATGCAGCAGACCTCCAGATATAATGATTTTTACTAACTCTTCCATTATAATATTAAAGCTACAAGCTTATAAGATGTTACAAATCTTACCTAGATAGTCATTAGTCATATCATTCTTAGATTTTTAAATTATCTGTATCTACCTTATGAATCCAAGTCCTAGATGCCTAATGCGAAAAATAGTCTCTCCCTCAAATATCAATATGAGTAGTAGAATTGGGTAGCGTTATGCCTTCATCATTCTTTTGTGTGTTTTTGATTGTAAGTTGTGGAGATCAATAAAAAACTTTGTTTACTTAAAACTTTGTTTACTTATCATGTTGAGGTTGTAGAAGAATCTCTGTCGTACCCACAGCAGTACTGTTACTGGTACCAGACAAGCAGGGTACAGGATTACTGTCATCTGCGGAATATCAACTAAATTCTATCAGCTTTTCAAATTATTGGATTCTATATCGAGTAGCGAGCGACTTAAAATTCATTTCAGGAATGCATAGTTTCCTATGATCGCTATTGTATAGCGAACGAATAACAACCACAACGCAGCAACTTCAACTCCCTCAGTCTCATGCGACCACCTACCCCTCGCCACATCTTGCAGTTCTCTACGGAGCTAGTAGCCCCGTGGGTCCCCCAAATGTTGACACATATCTGAGCTGCAGCCAGGAGGAGGGATGCTATTACCAAGGTGTAGATTATCTGGTTCCTCCTATCCAGCTCCTTAGTCCTGAGGAGAACGTGACAGTTCATGGTCTGCGGGCCTTAGGAAGTATTGAAGTTACATGAATTAGAAGACACAAGAGGTCATAAATTTGAGGTGAATTTAACCCCATCAAAGATCGTAAAAACACAGCTTTTCAAATAGCTGCATTGGGATTTCAAAGTTGTAATACCAACTTCAGGCACTCCTATGTCACATTAAGATTTTCAATAGTACTTGGGGGATGGGAGACATCTAACCTGTAAAACTTGAGGTATACGAAGCACTGCACGAGTAGAAAGACGAGGTAAACCACGAGGAAAACACGAGCAACAAGCAGCAGTGAACTCCACATCTCAGGGATATCTCAGCAGTCAGGGGTCTCCCAGCAAGTCAGGGGCCTCTCAGCAGTCAGGGGTGTCTCAGCTCAGCAAATAATGGGTCTCTCAGCAAGTCAGGGGTGTCTCAGCAAGGGATATCCCGGCAAGAGGAATGGGTGAAATGTGCGGGGGAAAGGTGAAAAATGAAAGGGAGGCAAGACTATCGGTCTGTGGTGATACGATCCTCAGACTATCGGTTTTCAGAGGTGATAAGATCCTCACACTATTGGCTTTCAGAGGTGATACGATCCTAGGACTATTAGTTTGAGGTGATACGATCCTCAGACTATCGGTTTTAGGTGATACGATCCTCAGACTATTGGCTTTCAGAGTTGATGGGATCCTCAGATAGCACCAGGACTTTCGGTTTGAGGTGACACGATTTTTTCGAAGTTAACAGATTGTGTTGACCTGTCAAGATGTTTTGCGTGTCACGTGGTTTTGGTAACGTCATTCATAATTTCAACTTTTGTAGCTTATATATTGTGAGTTGGGGGGACATTTGTGGCCGAATTTTCGATTGATTGCGCGCCATGGACGTTCTTCAGAATATGTGGCAATTTCATGGGATCACGGCCGAGAACACGACCAGCAGATTGAACTTTCTAAATTAATGACTGTGAGTGTGTGTTTCAATATTCGTGAATTGTCCCTCACAGAGCTGTGTTGCTTGGAGCACGAAAAAAGGGCGTTTAAATACGTCATCAATTCACCCCCTACGAAGCCTTGTATTACTTCACTCTCAACCCTTGCTTTCTTTTAGTAGGTATACCTAGTCCATCAAAAGGTATATCCAAATATAATTTAATTTACCTTGGTATCATGAAAGCTTGAAAGCATTAATAACAGAATAACATTATGGTACAGACGATCCATTACAGGCGATAAATTTATGGTCAGAATATGGCAATATTCAATTTTAAATGCTCAGATAGATCCATATAACTTAATGTGAATTTTTATTTGCGCTTTTATGATTATAATATTGTGGTCTGAGGATAGCTTAGGAATGGCTTCAGGATGGTTTATTAAGTATCTGCATATTAAGGACAGCTTGGATGATTTAGCTTACCAGTATTACCCTGGACTATCAACTGTGTAGTGTGTACTTTCAGTTTAGTGCCGGGGAAAGCACTCTACTATCTAATGCATTAGTGTCATGTTGATAATGAACTCATGCTTGTATTTGATATTGCATGTAGATTTATTATGGGGTGTTGTTCTGTATGGACAAGATTCAACAACTCAAAATCTTCACTGCTCTCAAGAAAGCGTTTTATGTATTATGATGTTAACTACTGACTTCTTGGCCACATTTTTATTCTATTATTATCCTCTACCTTGAAAGGCCCCAGTTATTTATATAAACCCAGGTATAAATATTATTAACGCTTCAACATAATGCGTTGTTGAAAGCAAGACGGAGGAATATTTCATTTCCGCAGAAATACATAATATAGTATTTTAACTTTTTAACAAAACATACTCCTTCTTTGTCCTCTCATCTGTATGTGTCCTGGATGTTGATATATATGCTGAATAATGAATATGTTTGTATTATATGTACGGCGGAGGGTGGTTGATGTCTCAGTTGACGTCATTATGACAGTTTACAAGGGTGAGTTGATGACGTCACCCCGCCTTATGGGTGAGGGGTATAGCCAGGCTATTTGAGGCGTGAATGTATTGCTAGTGATGTCCTGTGAAGGGGGTGTAAGTGTTGTGTAAAGGCGTGATGATGTCATCAGTTCAGCGGGAGGAGGTAGCGTGCTGATGTCACACTGACCTGGCCCTCATCAGGGCAATCTTCATGTATGGGGGTGGCAAGTTATATTCTTCAGTCTCCCTCAACGCATAATTATTCATATGTTTCATATATAACTTGAGTTTTACACGATATATTCAAACACAAGAATATGTCACTAAGGCGTTTAGATACCCTATATTACAACTAAATCATGAAAGAGTCAAAGATTTATAACCTATTTGTCTAAATGTGTAAATGTGGGAATTCTTCGCACTGATGATCGGTGGTAGATTTTATCAAAATTATGAGGGTATGAGCCTAGGGAACAGCGAAAACTTCAAGGCATACACTTCAGTTATGTTCACTCCTAATTTGGATGCATGTCAGCTTTTCTTGACAGTGCTTAAATTGAAGATTTAAGTTAAATACTTTCACGATATGGTTAAAACATTATAAAGTTAAGTTTTGTTTATTTGATTTATACAAGGAAGATGCTGATTGGTCATCGCAACAACAAAACTAAGGGAAAGTTTGATACTTTGCCTTTATAAGAAATAATGTTTATTATGGTATAACACGCCCACTAACCCCGCCCACTAACCCCGCCCACTAACCCCGCCCACTAACCCCGCCCACTAACCCCGCCCACTAACCCTGCCCACTTCCCTAGTAACGCCGCCCACATACCCCGCCCACTTGCCCCGCCCACTTACCTCGCCCACTTACCTCGCCCACTAACCCCGCCCACTAACCCCGCCCACTAACCCCGCCCACTTCCCTAGTAACGCCGCCCACATACCCCGCCCACTTGCCCCGCCCACTTACCTCGCCCACTTACCTCGCCCACTAAACCCGCCCATTTCCCTAGTAACGCCGCCCACATACCCCGCCCACTTGCCCCGCCCACATACCCCGCCCACATACCCCGCCCACTAACCCCGCCCACTAACCCCGCCCACTAACCCCGCCCACTAACCCCGCCCACTAACCCCGCCCACTAACCCCGCCCACTAACCCCGCCCACTTCCTAGTAACGCCGCCCACATACCCCGCCCACTTGCCCCGCCCACGCCCCGCCCCCCCTCGCCCACTAACCCCGCCCACTTCCCTAGTAACGCCGCCCACATACCCCGCCCACTTGCCCCGCCCACATACCCCGCCCACTAACCCCGCCCACTAACCCCGCCCACTGACCCCGCCCACTTCCTAGTAACGCCGCCCACATACCCGCCCACTTGCCCCGCCCCCGCCCTCGCCCACTTACCTCGCCCACATACCCCGCCCACTAACCCCGCCCACTAACCCCGCCCACTAACCCCGCCCACTAACCCCGCCCACATACCCCCGCCCACTTGCCCCGCCCACTTACCCGCCCACTTCACCGCCCACTAACCCCGCCCACTTCCTAGTAACGCCGCCCACATACCCCGCCCACTTGCCCCGCCCACATACCCCGCCCACTAACCCCGCCCACTAACCCCGCCCACTAACCCCGCCCACTAACCCCGCCCACTGACCCCGCCCACTTCCCTAGTAACGCCGCCCACATACCCCGCCCACTTGCCCCGCCCACTTACCTCGCCCACTTACCTCGCCCACATACCCCGCCCACTAACCCCGCCCACTAACCCCGCCCACTAACCCCGCCCACTAACCCCGCCCACATACCCCGCCCACTTGCCCCGCCCACTTACCTCGCCCACTTACCTCGCCCACTAACCCCGCCCACTAACCCGCCTACTATAACTTCCCCACTTCTCTAGTAGCTGGTGTCATGGCGTCCTCAGATCTCGGCTACCTCCTGCCCCTTTCCCCACTAACCCCCCCTTTCCCCACTAACCCGCCCACTTACCCCGCCCATTTTACTACAAACCTCGCCCACTAACTCCCCCACTTCACTAGTATAACTGGTGTCATGGCGTCCTCAGATCTCGGCTACCTCCTGCCCCTTTCACCACTAACCCCGCGATAGCTGCCAAAATGCCCTGTTTTTGACAGGGCGCCCTGTCATGCCCTGTTTTTGCCCTGTTTTTGGGCCCTTGCCCTGGGAAGCCCTTCTTTTGCCCCGCTTTTCGACCAATTTGCCCTGTTTTTTTCTTCGTAAAATATACCCATTACCCAGCAATTAGATTACCATTTTTGGGTCGTCTCTCCAAAAAAAAAAAAAAAAAAAAAAAGGTCGCCACTTTCCAGAAATATACCTATTAATTTTTATGGGTCTGCCTCAGAACTTTGAAATATACCTATTCGTCTATTTATCATCTATTAAGCACTGTCTCGGATGGAATTTGAAATATACCAGATACCTGGTAACTTATTAAGCACTGTTTCGGATACAATTTGGATTTATATACCTATTTAGCAAGCACTGTCTCGGATGGAATTTGGAAATATACCTTTTTAGTGTTAAGCACTGGCTCGGATGGAATTTGAAATATACCTATTAAGCAATAAGCACTGTCTCGGATGGAATTTGGAAATAAACCTTTTCAAGTATTAAGCACTGTTTCCGACGGAATTTTAAAATATAACCATTAAATTATGAAGCACTGTTTCGAATAGAATTTGAAAATATACCTTTTTAGTATTAAGCACTGTCTCGAATGGAATTTGGAAATATACCTTTTTAGTATTAAATTATCAAGCACTGTCTCGGATGGAATTTGGAAATATACCTATTAAGCTATTAAGCAATAAGCACTGTCTTGGATATAATTTGGAAATATACCTTTTCAAGTATTAAGCACTGTCTCCAACGGAATTTGAAAATATACCTTTTAAGCATTAAGCACTGTCTCGGATGGAATTTTAAATATACCTATTAAATTGATAAGCGCTGTTTCCAACGGAATTTGAAAATATACCTTTTAAGCATTAAGCACTGTCTCGGATGATTTTTGAAATCTACCTATTAAATTATCAAGCACTGTTCCGAGTTGAATTTGGAAATATACCTATTGAGCACTGTCTCGGATGGATTTTGGAAATATACCTATTAAGCTCTGTCTCGGATAAATTTTGGAAATATACGTAATAAAGTAAAAATATACCTTTGGTGAACGAATTCTCATGAAATATACCTAAAATATATCTGAAATATACCTAAAAATGGGACAATATACCCATTAAGCACTACCTCGGATGGCCTTTCAGGGTGGTCCAAAAAAAAAAAAAAAAAAAAAAAAAAAAAAAAAAAAAAAAGGTCGACACTTTTTGAAAAGATACATAAGGATATATGCCCTGTTTTTCACTGCATTTGCCCTGCTTTTTGGTCCATTTTTATGCCCTGTCGGGGGATTTCTAAATTTTGGCAGCTATGAACCCCGCCCTTTTTACTATAAACCCCGCCCACTAACTCGCCAACTTCCCTAGTAGCTGGTGTCATGGCGTCCTCAGATCTCGGTTACCTCCTGCTCTTCAGTATTTCCATGCTCGTTGGCTGCTTCCTAGCCGGCCTCGTCCCTCTCAGTGTTAATCTCAATGAGGTACGTGGCAATGTGGCTCTCTTACTCTCGTAGGACAGTAGGGCGATAAGTTAATTGGCGATAGATGTAATGTCTTAGGAGTTCTTTCCGAAACAGCCTTAAATCTTCAAATTGCAAGTATAAATTTGCAGTGAACTTTTTACTTAAGTCGGTTTTTTGATTTATGTCTGTTTCGGAAAGATCCCCTAGGTCACAGGCATCATTCAGTCCTCATTTAGTTTATTAATGTAAATAATTTACTTAAATATACGATGTATCACTGTATTACTTATGTGAAATTTTTTACTAGAAAATTAAAAAAAGATATCATGATGATATTTTACTATCTGCAATGGTTCACTACAGGGGCGTAGCCAGGGGGGAGGCGACACAGGCAGCTGCCTCCCCCTTTTTGGACAGACAATATGATAATTTTGGTAATTTTGTTGAGATGAGAGCTTTGAGTCAAGCAAAATAAAACATTCAACAGGTTGTGAATGTAACTCGCCACCTCCTTTTCAAAAATCTAGCTACGCCCCTGGTTCACTATAGTTATATCTTTTGATTTGCTGGAAATTACACCAATCCCACGTCTCAAAGTAGCTCAAAATGATTGGTTTACTATGCGAGTATGGGAGTATGAGCATAATATGGCCAAGTCATTGATTGTAATATTGATCACTAGTAGTAGTACACACTACACACATACCACACATAATACTCTGTGAAAATATGACGTAGTCTTGTTGATGGTACAGTCATCATTCGATAATATATTACGCTAATCTAACGGCGCATTGTGGTACTGTTGCAGCAATCGCACGAGGCGAAGCCGAGTTCCAATTACTGTTCTAATCACTCGAGGAGCTGAGTGGTGGTTTGTACGCTAATCGGCACGAGGCGTCAGCCGAGTGAAAATTAGAGCAATAGTATCACTTCTGGGGCGTTAGTGTACTGTACCAGTTACCACGACCAGTTGTACTCTTGAAATAATCGCACGGTAGTAATCTGTACGGCAGTGGTTAAATGGTATGATACGAACGTTCATATTATTATTTATTCGTACACATAACTCCCGCTTCGTGGGGGGAGGGGGCGTGGCACGTCTCTAGGATTATTAGAATATTATTATGTTGTAAATGTGAAACCGCATATTATGCCGGTTAATGAAGATATTTTTATATACATTTCCATTGGTTCGTTGGAGTGATGAATCCTTGTATTCAATTCAGGAACTTGCTAACTAAGATCATAATATGAACCTGCACATGCAAGAACGGGCCAAGTACAAAAACATAGTTTTGAGATAATCGAAAAAAACTTTCCCATTTTTCACTGGATTGTCGGATTTTCATGAAATTTTTTTCCTCTGAAAGGTATTGCTATTTGGCGTCTGATGCACGTTTTTATCAATACAAATTTCAATTATTTCTTGCAAAAATTTTGATAGTTTTTTTCGAAAATTGATACTTGGCCCATTTTTCACATTTTGAAGAGAAAATTTTTGGGCTATGTTACTTAGCCCTCTAATTTTGTTACAAAAGATATGGGCTAAGATATATAGCCCAGAAAATCTATTTTTTAAAACACCCATAGTTTGGGCCATGTTGTTGGCCCACATATTTCTGTCAATAGTTCTTAGTTTATTAAACTTGGCCCATTTATTTCCATTTGGTAAGTTACATGGACCAGAAAAACGCTTTAAACCCGATTCCAATGTCAGTTGGCCCACTGAATTCTATTGAAAAAAGGCTGTATCCAGACTCAGAGTGTGTCTGCAGAACACTTAAAAGCGCCCTTGATTGAACTCCAAAGCGCCTCCAAGCTCCCCAGATCGCTTCAAAGCCATCCAAATCGCTTCCATTGGAAACGATTTGGAGGGCTTTGATGGAGGGTTGATGCAGGAGCGCCTGTGAAAAGGAGCGCTTGAAGAGCTTGGAAATGGAAGTTCCAAGCTCTTCAAGCGCTTCCTGATAACTTGCAAGCGCTCCTGATTGCTCTAGCACTCCAGATCACTTTGCCATATGATTGCTTCCAAGCGCTCCTGATCGCTTTCAAGCGCTTATAATTGCGTCAAAGCTCTCCTGGTCGCTTTCAAGCGCTCAAAATCACTTCGTTACTCTCCGGATCGCTTTCAAGCTCTCCTGATTGCTTCCAAGTGCTCATGAATACTTCCAAGCGCTCCCGAGTGCTTACAATTGCTCCTGACTCCTTCCAAGTGCTCCTGGTCACCTTCAACACTCCTTATTGCTTCTAAGTGCTCCTGATTGCTTCCAATCGCTCCATATTGCTTCAAAGTGCCCCTGACTCTTCCCAAGAGCTCCTGAATGCTTTAAACCACTCCTGATTGCTTTCAAGCGCTCCTGATCGCTTCCCAGCGCTCATGACGGCTTCCAAGCCCTCCAGATCATTTTCAAGAGCTCCTGAGGGCTTACAATAGCTCTTGATTGCTTCCAAGCGCTCCTTATCGCTTTCAAGCAATGCTTCAAATCGCCTCTAAGCGCTCCTGATTGCTTCCGGGCACTCCTGGGTGCTTCAATTCACTCTAGATTACTCCTGAAGTGCTCCTGATTGCTTTCAAGCGCTCCTGATTGCTTTCAAGCGCTCCTGATTGCTTTCAAGCGTTCCTGATTGCTTCCAAGCGCTCCTGATTGCTTCCAAGCACTCCTTATCGCTTCTGTGCGCTCCTGATCACTTCCAAGCGCTCTTGATTGCTTCTGGGCACTCCTGGGTGCTTCCAATCACTCTAGATTACTCCTGAAGTGCCCTTACTGCTTTTAAGCGCTGCTGATTGCTTTCAAGCGCTCCATATTGCTTTCAAGCGCTCCTGATCACTCCCAAGCGCTTTTGATTGCTTCCAGGCACTCCTGGGTGCTTCCAATCACTCTAGATTACTCCTGAAGTGCTCCTTACTGCTTCCAAGCGCTCCTGATTGCTTTCAAGCGCTCCTGATTGCTTTCAAGCGCTCCTTATCGCTTCTGTGCGCTCCTGATCACTTCCAAGCGCTCTTGATTGCTTCCGGGCACTCCTGGGTGCTTCCAATCACTCTAGTTTACTCCTGAAGTATTCCTTACTGCTTCCAAGCGCTCCTGATTGCTTTCAAGCGCTCCTGATTGCTTCCAAGCGCTCCTTATTGCTTCTGTGCGCTCCTGATCACTTCCAAGCGCTCTTGATTGCTTCCGGGCACTGCTGGGTGCTTCCAATCACTCTAGATTACTCCTGAAGTGGTCCTTACTGCTCCAGATTGCTTTCAAGCACTCCTGATTGCTTCCAAGCGCTCCTTATCGCTTCTGTGCGCTCCTGATCACTTCCAAGCGCTCTTGATTGCTTCTGGGCACTGCTGGGTGCTTCCAATCACTCTAGACTTCTAGACTACTCTTGAAGTGCACTCCTTACTGCTTCCAAGCGCTCCTGATTGCTTCCAAGCGCTCCTGATTGCTTTCAAGCGCTCCTGATTGCTTTCAAGCGCTCCTTATTGCTTCTGTGCGCTCCTGATCACTTCCAAGCGCTCTTGATCGATTCTGAGCACTCCTAGCTACTTCAAATTGCTCCAGATTGCTTCCAATTGCTCCAGATTGCTTCCAATCGCTCCAAATTGCTTTCAAGAACCCTGAATGCTGCCAAGCACTCCTCATTGCTTCCAAACGCTTCTGATTGCTTTCATACACTCCTGATTGCTTTCAAGTGCTCTTGATTGCTTCCAAGCGCTTCTGAGTGCTTCCAATTGCTCAGGATTGCTCCCAAGCATTCCTGACTGCTTCCCAGCGACCCTGATCGCTTTCAAGCGCTCCTTTAATCGCATCTGTTTGCTCCTGATCGCTTCCAAGCGCTCATGATTGCTTTCAAGCGCTCCTTATTGCTTCTGTGCGCTCCTGATCACTTCCAAGCGCTCTTTATTGCTTCTGAGCACTCCTAGCTCCTTCCAATCGCTTCAGATTGCTTTCAAGCGCCCCTGACTGCTGCCAAGAACTCCTGATTGCTTTCAAGCGCTCCTGATTGATTTCAAGCGCTCTTGATTGCTTCCAAGCGCTTCTGAGTGCTTCCAATTGCTCAAGATTGCTCCCAAGCATTCCTGACTGCTTCCAAGCGCTCCCGGTTGCTTTCTGGTGCCCAGATTGCTTCCCAGCGCCCCTGATCGCTTTCAAGCGCTCCTTATCGCTTCTGTTTGCTCCTGATCCCTTCCAAGCGCTCATGATTGCTTTCAAGCGCTCCTTATTGCTTCTGTGCGCTCCTGCTCGCTTCCAAGCGCTCTTTATTGCTACTGAGCACTCCTAGCTCCTTCCAATCGCTCCAGATTGCTTCCAATAGCTCCAGATTGCTTCCAAATGCTCCAGATTGCTTTCAAGCGCCCCTGACTGCTGCCAAGCGCTCCTTATTGCTTCTGTGCGCTCCTGATCACTTCCAAGCGCTCTTGATTGCTTCCAATCGCTCCAGATTGCTTTCAAGCGCTCCTGATAGCTTTCAAGCGCTCCTGATAGCTTCCTAGCCCTCCTGATCGCTTCCAAGCACTCCTTATAACTACTAATATGTAGGTTTAATAAGAGTATTGAAGGCTATTGAAGCTATCCGAAGTAGTCCGAAGAGTGAAGAGCTGATCTGAGTCAGTGATTCACCCATAGGCGTTCTGAAGTGCTTGGAGCACTCTGATATGCTTTGAAGTGGTATTGACACTTGGAAGCTAAAAGGAGCACTTGGAAACGCTATTATGGGCTTTGAAGGCGGAAGCAATCAGGAGCGCTATGAAGCGATCTGGAGCACTTGGAGGCGGCCAGGTGTGCATGGAACGAAACAAGGGGGTTTGGATTTTGGAACAAAGCAAGATCGCCTGGAGACGGTCAAAAGCGCTTGGAAGTGATCAAGTGCGTTTGGAAACAATCAGGAGGCCTTAGAAGCGACCAAGAGCGCTAAGAAGGTTTGAAGCGATCAGGAGCGCTTGGAAGCGATCAGGAACGCTTGGAAGCGATCAGGAGTGCTTGGAAGTAGTCAGGAGCGCTTTGAAGCGACCAAGAGCGCTAAGAAGCGATCTGGAGACCTTGGAAACAATCTGCAAAGCTTGGAAGCGATCAAAAGCGCTTGGAACGGGAAGCGATCACGAGCACTTGGAAGTGCTCTGGAGCACTTGCCACTTGGAAGCGATCGAGAGGGTTTGGTAGCGCCCTGGTGGGTTTAGAGCAATCAGGAGTACTAGGCAGAAACCAGGAGCACCTAGAAGCAACCAGGAGCGCCTGTAAGCAATCAGGAAAGCTTGGAAGCGATCTGGGAAGCTTAGAAGTGCGTGTAAGCAATGTGGAGCACTTGGAAGCTATAGCGAGTACTTGGAAGCACTTGGAAGCGACTACACGCGCTTTGAAGTGATCAGGAGGATATGAAACCGATCAGGGGCGCTTGGAAGCAATTAGGAAGAATTCGAGGCGACCAGGAGTGCTTGGAAACATTTTGGAGGGCTTTGAAGCGATCTGGAGAGCTTGGAAGCCATCTGGAAGTATTTTGAGAGGCTAGGAAGGCTAGGAAGTGATTTGGAACACTTGGAAACGATCCAGAGAACTGGGGAACAATCTAGAGAGCTTGGAAGCGAATTGGAGCACATGGAAGCGATCTGGAGAGCTTTGGCGTGATCCGGTGTGTTTGCAAGTTTGGAGAGCGTTCTTAGGACTTATGGCGTTACTGAATTGCTGAGATTCTGTGAAATTATGATGAAGTGCTGATCCGTATTATGGAGTGTTATATGAAGTCCTTTCAAATTGTATTCTAGATACTAAGGACCATTTCTGTGTAGGCACTGCACTTGGCAGGCTCATCGTTTGACTTCCTAGGTTATGATCAACCAGTTCTATGGACATAACTTACAATTATACTCAGTTTCTGTCTACTGAAGATGTTGGTTCTTACGAAAGATTAGACACAGAAGAGCTTAGCTCTTATGCTGCCTCAAGAGGAAGCGATGTGTTTTTGAATCTTGAGTGCTATGAAGGGTTCTGTTACATTGTGCGTTTGGAAGCATTCGAAGTTGCTCGGGATCTTTCTGTTCACCTGACAGTTTTGATTTTTCAGCTGCTTGCTTCTCAGATCATGACTCTGTAGTAAAAGACAAATTAATAACTGGCAACTGCCATGGAATCACGCAGTGTGAGGCTCCCATGGAGAATGTTTTTATACAAATCTTATAAACTTTGACTTAGGTTAGCAGATGGCCCAAAAATACATATTTTGCCATAATCAATAAGCCTGAATTTGTAACCTCATTTTTGTGCAATAATGGGCTATGTTGACTTAGACCATATGAAACAGGCAAATTCGTATATGTAATTCTCAGAAAAATGGGCCATGTTAACTTAGCCCATAGTCAGGGATGAAATGGAATCCCGTGCTTTTGGAATGTTAATAAGGAGTTAGGACCGGTTTCCGGTATTTTAGACTATGCTGAATCGATCTAGCTATGCCGGCAATTTTTATTTCGATGCCGTCACCCTTTTTTGGCCACGCCCATTTTTGGCCTGTCGGAAGCCAAGATGGGGCAACTCGAAAATTATTTTTGCCATTGCATGGCAAGTAGGGTATCAAAATAGGGGTTTTCTGGGGCGGGAAAAACGATGCAATGATAATTTTTACTCAAAAACGTTCATATGAAGAGTTACGATGACCACGCCCATTTTTGGCCTTGCGCGATGGCTGAAATTTGGAACCCATCGATTTCATACTAAGGGCCTCATGTGGGGTATCGAAATTGGGGTTTTCTGGGACGAGAAAAACGATGCAATAATTATTTTAACTCAAAAATGTTCATATGCGGAGTTACGGCAGACCACGCCCATTTTTGGCCTTGCGCGATGGTTAAAATTTGGAACTCATGGATTCCATACTAAGGGCATCATGTGGGGTATCTAAATAGAGGTTTTCTGGGGAAGGAAAAACGATAAAATGATTCTTTTTACTTGAAAATTCTCATGAACGGAGTTACAGTGACCACGCCCATTTTTGGCCTGGTGCGATGACTGAAAATTGGATCACATCAATTCCATACTAAGATACTACTAGGGCATCATGTGGGGTATCTAAAAGGGGTTTCCTGGGCCAAGAAACATGATAAAACCATTAGTTTCTATCACAAATAGTCATTTGTGGAGTTATAGTGACCAGGCCACGGCCATTTGTGGCGCATGAATTCCATATTTGGTGCATGGATCCCATACTTTTCCACTTTGAGAGTTTGAGCAGCATGTGGTCGGTCATCAATTTTGATCAAAAGTGGTCCCCAGATGGCGGCTGCGGCCATTATCCACCAGTGTGGAATACTGTTATAGTTTACCATCTGTATCTTATTGCGCCGTTTTCGAACTTTGTCAGTGGGTTACTGGAGTAATTTGGGATCACTATAAGAAGGACCAATGTGAGTCCTATGGGATTAAGCTACGGGAGTCATTCAGAACTCATAATATGGGAGTACCCTGGAAGAATCCTAGGGGAGTCTTATAGAGTTATAGAAAACCATAGGAGAATCCCGGGACTGCTGCGGGAGTACCTACCCCGGGGATAAAACGAGAATTCCTGCAAGAGCGCTACGTGACTGCTCCCGTAGGACCACCAACAGGAGCCCAACTCATCACCATGCACGCCAAACGACCTCCAACTGTATCTCTTACTATCCTGACCCTAACATGTGCTCTCTGAGGTTTCTGACAGACTAGAGAAGTGGAGAGCTTTTATTATTACCATTTACAACTTTACAACGATGTTTATTCTCTTCTGATCCCCTCACACTTGGTTGTAAATTTGGATCAAATTTGAAGCTTTTAGTAGGTTCAAGCTTCTATTTAACCATAGGATCATAGGCAAAGGGTATTGCTTGTATAAAAGCTCCTTAATAGGATGGGTACAAACTGGGTCCTACTTTGAATTTCATGTCTTGTTCTTCTGTTGATAAGGTGTAATTAATGCATGAGGCCCGTTATGGAAGTAAGGCAGGGCAATCGTTGCTCGCTCCAATTCTGCATTTTCATTACAGTAATGCATTGCTCGCGGTTTTGTTGTTTAATTAAAGTATCTTTCACTTTAAAAAATCGTGACCATTCCTCCTTGCATAAAAAGCTTGATATCTGAAATTTAAATGAAAAATACCTATACGAAACAAAGCATACATGTTTCCTATTTTCACTCTTCTAAAAGTTCATTGCCCATGAGTAAAACTCACATATCCATGAGCACCCATTGCGTCCCAATGAATGAAAAAGTTTCTTGAGTTCTTGTGCTCAAAATCACAATTTTGATACTCCACATGCTGCCGAAGGTATGAAGTATGAATTCAATGTGTCATAGGTAAATAACAACTTTAAGCCTTCGTGTAAGGCATGGTCTCTATGAATCCATATTTATTATCTAATCTTGTGAGAATTAGTGAAAACAGAAGTTGCTTTGCGTCTCCTGAAAAGAATCAGGAGCAAGGTATTATACTATTCAGCATTTTTATTGGTCATGGGTGAGCCTATCGTCAATAAGCTCGGAAGTAACGAAAATGATTGAAACATACGATTTTTGAAAAATGACGAAATATGGGGCTGATTGCCATTATAACACCCCTAGGAACCTCTTTTGATCAAAACTTATGTAAAATAGTATTCTGATAAATTAGTATTTTGGGATGAGATCGCTCAAAATCTCAACCATTGCACAGGGCCATAACTGGACGCAGGTACTGGTCACTTTAACTCTGCACATGATTTTGTCGAACAATAATGATGAACCTCTATATTGCACACTGTGGTGAAAAATGGTTATGGCCGCAAACTCATCTAGGAACCACCTTTGACCAAAACTGATGATTGCATCGTGTATTTCGAGCCGAGAAACTGCTATAATACCACAGGCTGTTCAAGGTGGAAAAGTATGGGATCCATGTGCCAAGTATGGAATCCATGCGCCAAAAATGGGCATGGTCTGGTCACTATAACTCCACAGATGAACATTTTCGATTGAAACTAATGGTTTTATCATGTTTCTCGGTCCAGCAAACCCCTTTTAGACACCCCACATGATGCCCTTACTATGGAATTGATGTGATCCAATTTTCAGTCATCGCACCAGGCCAAAAATGGGCGTGGTCACGGTAACTCCGTTCATGAGAATTTTCGAGTAAAAAGAATCATTTTATCGTTTTTCTCGCCCCAGAAAACCTCTATTTAGATACCCCTCATGATGCCTTTAGTATGGAATCGATGAGTTCCAAATTTTAGCCATCGTGCAAGGCCAAAAATGGGTGTGGTGTGCCGTAACTCCGCATATGAACATTTTTGAGTTAAAATAATTATTGCATCGTCTTTCTCGCCTCAGAAAACCCCTATTTCGATACCCCACATGAAGCCCTTAGTATGAAATCGATGGGGTCCAAATTTCAGCCATCGCGCAAGGCCAAAAATGGGTGTGGTCACCGTAACTCTTCATATGAACTATTTTGAGTTAAAATAATCATTGCATCGTTTTTCCCGCCCCAGAAAACCCCAATTTCGATACCCCACATGAGGCCCTTAGTATGAAATCGACGGGGTCCAAATTTCAGCCATCGCACAAGGCCAAAAATGGGCGTGGTCATCGTAACTCTTCATATGAACGTTTTTGAGTAAAAATAATCATTGCATCGTTTTTCCCGCCCCAGAAAACCCCTATTTCGATACCCTACTTGCCATGTTATGGCAAAAATAATTTTCGAGTTGCCCCATCTTGGCTTCCGACAGGCCAAAAATGGGCGTGGCCAAAAAAGGGTGACGGCATCGAAATAAAAATTGCCGGCATAGCTAGATCGATTCAGCATAGTCTAAAATACCGGAAACCGGTCCTAACTCGTTATTAACATTCCAAAAGCACGGGATTTATATATCGACCATTTCATCCTTGACTACCACATGAAAAATGACAATGTTTCATTAAAAAGCGGGCTATGTAAGATGGCCCAAATTCTGGCCTGGAATGACTAAGATTTTGTGGTGGTCTAAGTAACATGGCCCAGTGTTTACTAGAAATTTCAGTATGATCCCCGAGCTAAGTTATTTAGCCCGTTCTTGCATTACAGATTTTAAATATCATGATAGTCCATGTTTCATAGCCCGTTCTTGCATTTTGAAAAATTTGAAAAATTTTTCAAAAAAGTCTCAGATTCTTTCAAAATTTCACCTGTAGGTGCGTCTAGACGTCCTGATCACGTCTAGCAACAAATTGAAAAAGTGGGCCAAGTAACTTGGCCCGTTCTTGCATGTGGAGGTTCATATATAGTAACCAAGGCTTTTGTTCCTAGATTTTGTGGATCTAATCATAAAATCATGTTACAAGTGCATCAACAGCACAATGTTACTAATTTCACGTTGATGTGCTACAATTTGAAATATTAAACTTTCAAGAAAAGAAGGGACTCATGATCTTGAAAAAAACATATCCAAACACAAATCTCTATTGTTTTGACCTCTGGAAAATAAGTGATCTAATATTAAAGATAGTGTATTTTAATCTCAATAAATCATAAAAATAATCATAGAAATACATTACATAATGTATACTTTTCAGAGGAATCTGCAACTCACTTCATCTCTGGGGGCTGGTCTACTGGTGGGGACAGCACTAGCTGTTATCATCCCTGAGGGTGTCAGCATCCTTATCTCTACAACCCTACAACACACACATCACACAGGTGCGTGAATCAGGCTTTTTGGCAGTTGGCCAATAGTAAAAGTTATACTTCACAAAGTCATATTGAAGTAGGTATTGACCGTAAATAATAATCCCCTAAAAACGAATCTTGATTGGAGGACGCCCTTAATTTACGGCCCTGATCACGAATCCCCCCTGTTCTAACCATCGCGTTTCAGATACAGAAGAGCACGATGATGATCACGGAGCCTCTGCCTACACCTCCTCAGTAGGCACAGCACTGACGTGCGGCTTTATCTTCATGTTACTGGTGGATCAGATAGGAGGGGCTCACGGGGGCCACTCCCACGCCGCAGGTGGGTGAAATGTGCTGCTTTGTCCAACAAGTTGTTACTATCAGCTTGAAACTTGTAACAAAATCCGAATTTGTGTTGAATTTGGTGGGGAGATGGAAATCCGCCCACGTCCCACAATTATTGTCACTTGATCATTTCAACGATGTTCAATTCGACAATTCGGTATAAAAGTCGTCTACTGTACATGTAAATTTTACACTGATTGTTAGACGAAAGTCTACTCACAGTCCTACAAATGCTAACAACATCAAACTTTTCAGGTGTCGGCGGCTTTGGAAAGAAGTCACTTTCTACTATTATTGGTAACTGGTATGCTTTGTAGATTAATATTACATATCTTTTTATTCATTCAAATTACCGTGTTTCGTTCTAAGCACAGACATCTGCCCGGCACATTATTTTGAGCGTATGTGTATATCTCTCGAAATAGCTCTGTCAAGATGGCTGGAGATCTTACAATTGCCTATTACTTATTAAATCTGTAGTTAGTTCTGCTAATTATATTGGGTCGTTTATTCGAATATTCTTAGCTCATAGATTTCCTGACGATTTGTCAAGTGCCGCATTTATGGCGCTAGTATTTGCTTACCCATAGCATCGCGAAATCGTCAAGACATTGACCAATCAGCACACGAATTTATAGTAAACTCGCGCGCTGATTGGTCAATGTCCAATGGAGCTGTGGGCAAACTGATACGCTGTCGACTCTAGTCGTGAGTCTCATAATATGTTCTCCCGACGGCAAGATTATGCTGAGTAATCTTTCTTTAAACAGAGCTCTCTATTCGTTAATTGGACGCACGTACAAAGTGATCGGTTTATGCTTGGACCTTGCAGGAGAACGAACCGTGGCGGAGAACGAACCGGGGCTCAGCTCTGTTTATTTAAATCATGATTTACCTAAAACTGCGCCCTGTTATTTGACATGTGCTCAGCATGTCAAATTACAGAGCCTGGCCTTGTCATAAGCACAACTGGACAAAATCTCATCCGTATAAACCTTTTAAATTTTAGAACTAAAATCTTCGGTTTTATTTGTGCCCCTGAAACGGGGATGAAGATGTATGGGTCGGGTTTCACTTTCACCCAGCTCAGGTTTTTTCCAGGTTTATCAGGTGTTATAACACTCTCCCCAACCACAGGACTGGTTTTACCCATGTCAGATAATCTTGGTCTGGTTTATGAAGTCTCGTAAACCCCCATCCCCACAGGACTAGTTTTACCCATGTCAGATAATCTTGGTCTGGTTTATGAATTCTCGTAAACCCCGATCCCCAGGACTAGTTTTACCCATGTCAGATAATCTTGGTCAGGTTTATGAAACCCCGATCCCACCAGGACTAGTTTTACCCATGTCAGATAATCTTGGTTTATGAATTCTCCTAAACCCCCATCCCCTCACAGGACTAGTGGTACATGCAGCAGCGGACGGTATAGCGTTAGGAGCCGCGTCTCTCACTGATAAAACGGAGGTCGAGCTGATTATCTTCCTTGCTATAATGCTGCATAAAGCTCCTGCAGCATTCGGCCTCACCTCCTTCCTCCTTCACGAGGTAGCTCAAATAATAATAACTTTAAATGTCGAGATATCGTTTTTTGGCGGACTAAACCAGTCTGCGGTGGAATTCTCTCGTGGTTTTTGATCTCTTTCGCAGCAAGTAAGCCACACTTTGTGGCGGACCCGCCATATCTGGAAGACATTAGTTTGCTGTGGATCCAACTAATACTTTTAAAGTGCAGCTGGTACCAAATACCACATTACCTTTACTAGAGCAATTAATTCTATTTTATTCTGTTTACACAGATACCTCAGCTACAAACTGCATCTCGATAATAACTCGACACACCGTGTGTGACATTTTAATTTCATATGCTTGTTGACACCCAATCAAGCATGACGAATATCAGTATGTGAACATTCCAAAGTCCATTCCGTATGACTTTTTCATCTATTCAATAATTCGTAACCAATAAAGCATTAAGTATGGCCTGTATCGGTATGTGCAAATTTCAGGACTGCGAAGTAAGTCAATTTTGTCCATACCACCCCAGATTTCATCATGAAATTAAAAATGCATGTCATTATTATGCATGTCTGAGGCTATAAACTTATGAGTCGGGCTACTGAATTAAGCCCTTGGCTCTTAGTTGGTTTGGGCGCATTTTCCTGTACAAAGGTATTTAATTGGAAAGTGATCACATTATTGTGAAATAAGGCGCAATTAGAGATCAAATTATCGTCCCTTTTTCTTAATGCCACTCTTCTAATATGAACGCATATTTCGAAGCTTTTAATCCTAAGGAGATTGTATACTTCCAGTGAGGGGTGATATATACACGATATATTTCACAGTATCCTTTCTCCTGTGCCTAATGTCACATCCTTCACGAGCTCATTTATAGACAAATGTGGCATTTGTACTGAACCGCTGACCAGTGACCTTTTAAAATGTCCGAAAACGCGCACAATTTTCATGAGCTGTAAGTGACTTCGCGGAACACGCAGTGACATTTTAATGGAAACCCTTCTGCGCGCTAAGCGCGCGCATGTTGCGCGCGCTTAAATTATTAAATTTGTCGATCATGTACTGTACTGTGAGGCTTACACTTTTACATCTGGCTTGCTGGAATGTTGGTCAAATGTCTCGGTAACTAACTTTCATATCTTGACATAGTCTGATCTGAGGCGCCCGTAACGTTCGTCGGTCGATCGAGTGGAGTTGGTCGATTGATCAACTCCATTTGAACGAATGATGTGTTTTACTAGTCCCTAATGACTTGAATCGTGTTAAAATGAGCAATATTTACTTGTTCCCTACTAGCTCAAAAATTTTATATTTAAAACACATCAGTCGATCAAATGAAATTGATCGATCGACCGGTTCCATTCGATCGACCGACGAACGTTACGGCCGCTTAAATCATCTGCAGGGCGCAGACAGAACGAGTGTCAGGAAAGTTTTGATAGTTTTCTCCTTGGCGGCGCCTCTCATGGCTCTTCTCACATTCGTCGCCCTCTCAGCGGTTAGTCAAGATTTTGCACCTTAGGCAGCTTCAGATGATGTGTCGATGTATTACTAAGGACTGAGTTATGGATTGTATTCGCTAAATCGTTTAGAAAATCCTCTTGTTTTTACCATAAATCATCGATATTCGACCGTTTGTATTGCCGCTTACCTTCGAAGGACAAAATATGTCCATTTTCTTATGAAATCCCCAAATTTCGCGATCTTAACCGAAGATGATATTATTTTGTGGAACATAATATTCATTGTGATGGGGGTAATTATGGTCATGCGAATGTACGCCGTACGGGAAAAGTTTCGAACAATATCCTTATTTCGTACCATTTCAATATTGTAGGCTAGGCACTTGACATTGTTCCATTTCCCCAGATGAGCGGGGGCCTATCCGAGTACAGTACGGGCTGGGTCATGCTCTTCAGTGCTGGAACATTCCTCTACGTCAGTACAGTCCACGTCCTACCAGAAATCAGTCACGAGGTGAGAACGCCCTAGAGCTTAGTCCTAGTAAAATGGCCAGGGTCGGTTTAATCGACCAGGCCGGTGGCAGCCATGCTGAGCATGGAGACTATCCCTAGTACGCTAGGCTAACTGCTAAGGGTGTGAATCCTGGGTGTTTTTTTAGGCCACCCGACTGCCGGGGATAACCCCCGACTTCGGTACGATACGGGATACCGAGAAAATAAGGATGGCCCCTGCGCTCTAGAGCTTGCCAGACGTAGCCTGACACCCTTTAATGTTTAAAATGATGTGTCAAACAACGGGTGACTTTTATATAGGCTAATAAAACGCCATTTTGCTATAGGAGGCTGAAAGGGCCGAAGGTTAAAACAATATAAATCACAGTAATATAAATCATCATTATATTATAAATCATCTCAATATAGGGGATATAACAATCCTCCCTCGCACAAGCAATATAACACGAGGTTTTAAAATCTTAAAATGCGCGGCTCGCGCGCGCGGCAATAAAAGTCGTAAAAACGATCACTGATCTATCATCACTCCACAAATATCTTCCCGCGCCTTCCATATATTCCAATTTTAGAAATATTAAACTGTGACCGCACATATTGAAATCACATCTTCTACCAATATGGCACAACGGCTACGTAATAAATAGTTCAAATACATTAAATTCAAAAGATCATGATAAATCTGATTCCCCAGTTATACCCATAAAATAAATAGAAAATCAACTTAAACGGAGTAATAAAAAAACGCACACAATTTTAAAAGTTTTGAAAGTTTATTAAAAATGCAGCGAACTACACCATCTCTTTAATTCGCTGCAAAGCTACGGTTTTGCCAGCTCTGCTAGGTCTTGCGGACGGAACTGACTGACTACTTGCCTCACTGACGCTCTCACTGACGGGGACAGGGGACACTGACTCACTCACCTTACTCGCCGGCTCACTCCCTCGAGCAGCCGCCTCTGTCACAACAGGGACTCCATCCAGGGCTGGCACCCTCTCGGCATCAGGTCGCCGAAGCACGGGCTCCTTCCATGGTACTTCTACCTGCCGTGGCTTCTCTTCCACCATTCTGTCGTCATCTTTTCCCAGAACTGGTAAATGACGCTCTTTCAATGCATCTGCATGCTTCTTTACATACCTGCCTTGACACATAATCTCGTAGTTATTTGAGCCTGGCCCACACCGCTTCATTATCTGTGCTGGTTCCCACAGACTGTCGTCGTTCATTTTCACATATACCGGCTGATCTTTCACAAACTCTCGGCTTTTCTGTGTTAAGACCTGCTGTAGCTTTTCCGGCTGTAACTCCTGCATTCTCTGGCTGTCTGCTGGCTTAATCTGCTGCAAACTGAACCTCAGCGTTCGGTTGTACGATAACACAGCAGGTGCCTGTCCAGTTGTCGTGTGTGGCGTGTTTCTGTATGTCAACAAAAACTCGTACAAATTCTTGTTGATATCTTTACACGACTCGTACATCTTCTTCATAGCGTTCTTAAAGGTCTGAACAAACCTCTCACACAGCCCATTAGACTTAGGACTGTAGGTTGGGACTGTGACATGCTTAATCCCGTTAGACCTTAGATATTCTTCCATTTCCTGAGACACAAATTGCGGTCCATTATCGGATACTAGAGTCATGGGGAGACCTGTTCTAGCAAAAACTGCCCTGAACGCCCTTATTGTAGCCCCAGACTTAGTATTGAGATGCATTTGTATGACTTCAGGCCATTTACTGTATGCATCGACCAACAACAACCACATACTTCCTAAGAAAGGTCCGGCATAGTCCACGTGTACACGCTGAAATGGACCAGTCGCCTTCGACCAGGGATGATCTACAACACGAGGCATGTTATTCCCAAATCGGCCACACGTCTCACACATTCGAGCAGTCTCCTCGATTTGTGCGTCAAGACGCGGCCAGTATATATAGGAACGTGCTAAACTTTTCATACTAGTAGAGCCAATGTGTGTTGAGTGTAGTATACCCATCACGAAGTCTCTCAACTTAGCAGGAATGGCTACTCTGGAACCCCAGGTTACACAACCTAATTCCACTGTAAGTTCATCTCTACGCCTCCAATATGCTTGTAAATCCCCTTCACATTTCAACTGCTTGGGCCAACCATTTAGCGTGTAATCTAATACTTTGCTCAAAATGGGGTCCTTCTTGGTTGCTAGTGCCACTACATTAGAATCTAACATTGTCTCCTTCACCATGACGGCAAATATCTCGTTGCAGTATCCTTAGTCTCTACTGGTGGTGCCACCTTCTTGGGTAATCTGGAGAGCATATCGCAGTTGGCGTGGTCTTTAGTGTTCCTGTACTCAATGGTAAATTGATAGTTCATCAGGAACAGCGCCCACCTGGTGATTCTACTAGCAGTCATCTCCGGGATAGGTTTATCTCCGAATATTCTAACCAAGGCTTTGTGATCCGTTACTAATCTGAACTTACGGCCATACAAGTAGATATGCAGCCTTTTTATTGCCCAGATAATTGCCAATGCTTCACGGTCAATTTGTGCGTAGTTCTTTTCTGCAGAGGATAACGTACGGGACACATACTCAATGGGTTTCTCGCCCCCATCCAACATAATATGCGACAAAACTGCCCCAATTCCAGATTTTGATGCATCACAGTCAAGTTTTAAAGGCAGCCTGGGGTCATAGAATGTCAATACGCTATCAGAGCACAACAAACTCTTCAGCTTGGAGAAAGCTTCACGCTCCTCCTTTGACCACTTCCATGGCACCCCTTTACCCCTAAGTTTGTCCAATGGCGCTATGACCGATGACAAGTTGGGTAAGTACCTACGATAATAATTCACTGCCCCTAAGAAACTGATGAGCTCATCAACGTTACCTGGTTCTGGCGCAGCTGCCAGACTGTCCACTTTACTTTGAACTGGACGACCTACATCAGCAGACACTTGATGTCCCAGGTAGATCACTTCTGGCTCCATAAAGCAGGATTTCTCGACCTTGCATTTGAAACCACGTCGCTCTAACCTAGTTAGGACATTGTTCAAATTAACCAGGTGTTCCTCATCATTCTTACCTGACACCAATATATCATCAATTCGGCAGCAAGTCATGGGTATACCTCTGAGTGTGTCGTCCATAACAGATTGAAATATCCCTGCTGAACTACTAATACCGTACGGAAGTCTGTTCCACTGGAACAACCCTTTGTGAGTGTTCAAGGTTGTCATCACTCTATCTTCCTCACGTATCAAGAGATTGTTATACGCTTTCTTGATATCTATCTTGGAAAACTTCTTACCACCTTTCACTGTATGAAAACACTCATCAATGGTTGGTAACGGATATTGTCTCGTACTCAAGCATTTGTTAACTGTTGATTTGTAATCTCCGCATATGCGGACAGATTCTCCCCCGTCTTTCTTCACGGGCACAAGTGGTGTTCCCCATGGACTGTCTTCTATTTTGGAAAGAATTCCACTTTCAACCATTGCTCCGAGTTCACTTTCCACTTTGTCTCGCATAGCATACGGTAAGTTTCTTGCCTTTAACATAATCGGCTTGGCATCATCTTTCATCACTAGACGAGCCTCCACATCTTTGACCAGTCCCAATCCAGGTTTGAACACGTCACTACTTTTCAACTCCTGCACACTCCGGCACTGATCCAGTCGAGTACAGTCATCCGGGAGCTTTTTTCCCAGGGTCCACAGTGTTGACTCCTTGGGCATTAAACAACTTCTGTAGCCAGTTTCTCCGAAGAACCTCTCAATCCAGGGTCTTCCAAACAAGCATGGGAAATTGTCTGCTACAAACAGCTGTAACTGAGTTTCATTTCTTTCATTCAACACCACGTCTACCATGGCAAATCCTTTCACCGTCGTCTGCTGTCCATTGGTAACCTTCAAGGTAGTACTGCTGGGAGTAAGGGTTAAACGACAACCCACACGACTTATACACCCGACTACTCACGACAGAAATAGCAGAGCCAGAATCAAATTCCATACACAACGGATTTCCATTTACCAACACATCAACAGTAGGTTTATTTACACTAACCACATTTACACTAGGACATGTATCATTATTAGAGTTCTCACATACAGAATCAGCATTAGTTAACTCAATACATATTTCAGCATTATCAGTTAAATTAGAATTCGAAATTTCAGAGTTAACATTATTCAAATCAACAAGTTTTTCATGCAAAAAGTAAAGGAATCGAACATGTACATACTTCCTAGAAAACATTTCGCGCGCATTTGTATTGTATCACTTTTCATTGAACATGCATCATGCACCAAATTCGCGGATTCGCACACAATCTCAATTCGATTACCTCATGATACTCCAGCTCTTCTTCCAGAACATTTGAGACACTGTTGATCGAAGTCTTCGATTTCGTTCTAAACTCAACTCGCTCTGCTGCATTGTGTACCGCTTACTCTTCTTGCTTCTGCAAGTTCTTTCCTATATGTCACCACCTTGGAACACTTGAAGCACTTCACCTCATTTGCTCGCATCATGTCCCTTCAAACCACACCTCTTGCAACGAAGTTGCTTCTTTCCTCCTTCAGAAGATGTGTCCTTTTGTCACCACTCTTCTCATACTGATATGGTTTTGTTGATTGTTCCGATTAAATGTTGGTCTGACACTGTTCACACCTGATGCTCCAGCTCCACCCATTGCCATTGTTTGAGCCTCCTTCTTTGTTTGTTCTTTGTTGACGATTTTCTCAACTGCTGTTGCCAGTAATTAATTCAGTTTTTGCTAACAACTCAGAAACTAACTTCTCATCCTTCAATCCACTCCAACAGCTGGTCCAGGATTGATTCATCATAGCTTGCTCCAAACTCACAATCATTTGCACTGTCCTCAGCTTTGAAACAAACTCTGCAGCTGTATCTCTCCTTGTTTGCACTTCCGAAACTTGTGGCGTTGTGTGCAAATTTCGTGGGTGTTGTGCAAGGTGTTTCACTAACAACTCCTTGCATTCTTCATAGGTTAATGTGGTCACATCACGTGGAGATGCTAAGGATTTTATGAGCTTATAAATTTCCGAGTCACACTTATTGACAAAAACTGCCAGATTCTTCCTCACTGCTAATGCACGCTCATTTGCGTTAGCCCCTTCCTCTGTCAAATCTGGTACCACCACTAAAATGTTGTTCGCCAAGGTGAAAAACTCAAACCTTTCGAACCATGCTTTTACATCCGCTCTCAATGACAACAGTTCCAACTTATCAGCTACACCACGTTGATCACCCATCCTTGTATCCTCGTCGCCACTTTTATATAGGCTAATAAAACGCCATTTTGCTATAGGAGTCTGAAAGGGCCGAAGGTTAAAACAATATAAATCACAGTAATATAAATCATCATTATATTATAAATCATCTCAATATAGGGGATATAACAGTGACAAACTACTTAAAATTGTGGTGAATAGAGGCCCTTGTGCAGCCCATTCACCCCGACCCTTTTTATTGCATCACATCGTGCGATTGTGTGAATGTGTTTTATCCGCGCTACCTAGGAAACACCCCCCCCCCCCTCTGATCTCCCCATTACATTGGTTCATTAATTCAGTGAACTGGTAAAATGAATTAAACAAAATACTGTGAATTAAATCTTTAAATTTCAAATATTGAGAGTCAGATGAATTAATCCTTGGAGTACACAATCGCATTATTAAAGATGCTGTCAATATCAATATCACTCATATATCATTCAATATAATAACGTTTGATTGTTTTAACATTTTATTGTTTTGATATCTGATCATCGAGCACCTCCACGCCTTCTTGCGACCTACCACTCAAGATATCGGGGTCCCGATCATCTACAATCCAATTCAAGATAATATCAGTGGTGGGTCCCTGCTCGGCGGCAGTTGAGGAGGAGTCCTCTCATCCGCCTCCATTCTGTACATCACATCTGTCCTGAGCGCGTACTTCCTGCCTCCCACCAGCAGTGAACCCTCGTGGAGGATGTTGTGTTGGAACACGAGGAGTCTGCCCGTGGCAGGCTCCACAGGCAGCCTCCACTCGTCTCCCACCTCCTCACAGGACCTGCTGGAGGGGTGGAGGAAGGTGGACTCTCCACCCTCGTACCCCTCGTTCAGGAAGAGGAAGAAGGTCAGGTAGCTGCTCTCTGACCCGTCAGGCCGCACGTAACTCGCGTCATAGTGAGGCTTGAAGAAACCGCCCTTATCGTACCTCAGGAACCTCATTCTCTCGTTCAGCCCCACTGCCACCATTCCCATGAACTCTGCCGGAACGTGGGGCTGCAGCCGCTCCCAGAACCCCTCTGCCATCGTCACATCGTCTATAATAGCGCGGTCTGAGTGCCGGATGTCCGTCCGGAGGATCTGATCTCCATTGCCAATGTTGAGCTGTGCAGCCTCGTACCCATGACTCTCACTCCGGTCTATCAGCGCCTGACACTCCTCAGCGCTCAGGAAGTTGTCTATGGTAAAGGCGAGGAAATCCGGCTGATGGACAAAGTGTCGGGTGTAGAGAGTCTTGGAGTATTGAGTGATGCTGTTAGCATCAGGTTGGGGGGTTTCCTCAGGTTTTGGGAAATCAGGTTTACTTTCTGTTATGCCCATGGTGTGCTGGGATATTAGGGGAGTTAACATTGGCGATTCGAACTACAGTTTCGTGTGCGGAAGTTTGCGCAGCGTACAGGCATGTTATCCATATGTAAATGTTTCAACGCCGCGCAAATTTACGCCGTGCATACACCGACTACACCGTTAAAAGTTTCAAACAAGATTCATTAGAAAACACATCAACAGCAGCGAAAATCAAAAAGAAATTTTATTTCATATAAGTGGAAATGAAATAACAAAAACAATGGAATGGAGAAATGAAAGATAAGGCGTACGATAGTGAACTCATCTCATTCTCAAGTTATCGAAAAGCGGAAGACGAAATTGGTCACGAACGTTATTGATAGGCGGCTGAGATTGATGAAGTCATCTTGCTAAACAGTGCATTTTCTAGCAACTACTTTCGTGTCAGGTTGCAAGGACCGACTAGGTCATGGCGTCCTATTACATTGGTATGGCGTCAGCCTTTATGATTCTCTGACCATGTGACAAGTATTCGAATTTCGATTTTACTAACTGTGACACTTGTGCGATATTGGGAATGATAAATTCGCACTAATTAATCGCGTACTAATTACATGATTCAGTTCTTACCTTTCCCCGACGAGAGATGCCTCTCACATTCCATGGACCATTTCTTATCCTAAATCCACATATCATTATCTCAAGATGAAGTATCAGAGTCACCCCCCTCCTCATCTAGTAACTGCAGTTTGAGTTCTCAAAGGGATTGGTGAAGACGCGCATTTTACAGTGCGCGGCGCGAAGTCACTTTTCAATTTCATAGAAGTTCTGTTGAAAGTACAGTATTTTTTCGCGTTTCATCGATCAATCCACGGTTATGTAGTTGTACTTACCCCTTCACTCCACACAGGGCTCCACATCAGAAGGTGTGATAGCGCTGACAGAGCAGGAAATCAGTATTCAGAAGAACGGAGCTCGGATAAAATGGGCTAACTTAGCGGCACTGTGCTGTGGGACTTTCCTGCCTGTCTTGTTGAACCTCTCACATCACCATTAGTAATGCTACTGCAGAGCTCCTTGATAGTTTAATCATATCATTAGTAATGCTACTGCAGAGCTCCTTTTAGAATCTTACCATCAGCCTTACCGTGGTGCCTTGACCTTTTGGGGAGCTGACCGCTGCGTAATAGTAGTAATGTTAATATGCGGCGCCTCAGAAGGTCAAGACACTGGGTTTTAGTAAACTTACTGCAGAAGTCCTTAAGAATTTTCTGTAAGATTAAATTCAAATAACGTAATAATATATTAATATGCTAACTACTTAAGGTTAAACTTAAAGTAAACAGTTTTGTCGTTATAAGTTCGCTGAGTTAAATATGTAATTTAAAATCTGGTAGTTTTATTTAATTTTATGAATTTTGGTCACTACAATATTATTTTAAACTGACGATCTGGAATTAATAAAGCTCAAGCATGAAAGATGCCTTTCAAATGATGACTAATAATCCTAAACTTTTATACCAGCAAAATATAAATATAGCTAATTAATAATTGTAAGATAATACTTAATTAGTAATTGTTGATTGATTTGAATATATTTTGAATTTGAAGCAGACAGCAGTATTACTGTTAGTATTACTAAATAATAAGTCTTTTAGATTGAAATTATCGTTTGTCATTTGATTGGGCATAATTGATATTATTCTTAATTTTATTTCATTGGGTATTTATTACAACTTATTGAAGAAACTGAAAGTAACAGTTTCAGTTTGTCCATTATTATTTTCGAAACGAAAGATCGCCTTACTTCACGTTACATAAAGGCTGACAATTGAAAATGAAAAGCATCATCATTTCTCAAGTAAGCAAATACAGCTTATCGACATTTATCATGTATGTCTTTAAGTAATTTTGTTATACTTATTGTATCGGAATTTGAACTGCATTTTTAGTTCGATCTTTTGAACATTTTCGTTTTCTTTGAGTTCGTGACTGTCACTGTCAGTCAAATTAGGAGTGAGACTAGTGTTCAAGCTTGATCATGACCAGTACCTTTTAGAAACTTGCTAAACACGTATGTCCTAACTTTAACCCGGGCCCGGGCCTCCTTTGGGCAAGATTTAGAAACAAAAAGTTGTCTACGTTGCGTTGTTTTTTTGGGAACCGGGGTTTAAAAAAACAAACAGGGACACCTAGCATTAGCATGTGGCAAAACAATTAACAAAAGAAAATGAAAAACACAGCATTTTGGTCTGTTTTAGCAATTTGGCCCTCATGGGAAAACCAAAACTATTCCCCAAAAGTTTTTTAAAAGGGTGTTCCCAAAAAACAAAATATTTCGCCCCTTTTAACACCTTCTGACCTGCGGTCGTGACGCCCGGGGGGGTAGGGAACCCGGCCACCGCCCGTTCTTTTTGCGACTTATTTCCCGGCACATGTATATGCCTTTCGCGTTGGGGGGCGCCCCCGGAAGCGCGACGCGCCTATTTTATTTTTAGTATGCGGGCTAAGGGTCGGTCTTCCTTGCCAGAGTCTGGTGGTCCTCTAGTGGTCCTCTACTGGTCCTCTAGTGGTCCTCCATTGGTCTTCTATAGTGGTCCTCTAAGAGAAGTCGGCGAACCAGTGTCAGCTGCTTCCCTGACACAAATGACAGCTGGTTCCCTGAGTGCATACGCTGACACCGGTGTCAAGGCATACGCTCACACCAGTGTCAATGCATATACTGACACCGGTGTCAAGGTATACGCTGACACCGATGTGCTGGCTGCATACAAGACACTGATGTCAAGTGAATACGCTGACACTGATGTCGTGACAGCG